>JAJOOR010001973.1:0-77937 GCA_036250505.1 Solanum acaule | reverse complement strand
TAAGTTTGTTTTTAAAAACTATTTTCAATTTCAAAAATTATTTTCTACTCTAGTAAAAATAAAAGATATTTCTCAAAAATATTTTTCATTCATAAATCAAACACTAAAAATCTTTTCCGGAAAATATTTTCTACTCACCAACCAAACATGAGAAATTAAGTCAAAAATCAACTTGTTTTCCAGAAAAACATTTTCCATGGAAAACATTTTCCTTCATACCAAACACACCCTAAATGTTAGACCTTTTTATCCAGAAAAATACTCACTCGACAGAATCTTTCTTTCTCTTGAAGTGAAGCACCTGTTAGACTTTCTCCCAAATATGCTATCTGCATCACCTGGTACAGTAATCTAGAAACTACTTTTCAGGTCAAAATAAAGGATAGATCTTCCAAAAAAATGAATAAAAGGGATGAAGAAAATTTGAAGACACAAAGTAGACTTAATAGTATTGTATCTGTCTTTTAGTACATGCAGATAAAGCTATAGATATAATGCATGTTTCCGCAACTAACTTATACAAAATAAAATAAAGATACCCTCAATGGGCTAAAACCATAGAAATCATCTTGCCTTGGGTTGTCCAGCCCTAAGCATTGGTCTCACAACATGATTACACAAGTTAATAAACTATACATGCTCCAAAAAAAAAAAGATTCATGTTTAGAACCAAGGTAAAACCAAAAAACATGAAAAGCACACATGAGTCTTTCATGCATGTACCATTTATAAGTTCTATTTTTTCATATTAGTCCAGATAATACGAGTCAGTATCCTGATTAATATATTATTATGTTATATTTATAAAAACCAAAGTAAAATATCAAAACAGTTCCAAGTTTTCAACTATTCTCAATTTTATCATTGATCTACAATGGAATATGATAACAATTACAAGTGCTGGGACCATAATAAAGATCTTGGAGCACAATGTTCAACTTTCCCATAATAAGGAACTAATCCATAAGAAATTGATAGTTATAGCAATAGGAAAAATAGTCAACATTAACATATAGCCTATATGTAAACAATCTCAATTTTCAATTAGGGCAAAAGCATTTACCTTCTTCTTTTTCCATAATTCACATTAGCTAATATTACAACAGTAAATAAAATGCAAACTTGATGATGACAATATTTGCATTTTGAGCTTGTGAAAGTATTGAGTAGCGAGGATCAAACATACCTTATTTATGAAGATGGTAAGGATTACACAGAGAACGGTATTAAGAGCAACCATTTGTCAGAACAAGGTGCTATGCATTATGGTTTTCCTCGAATGGATTAAGATACTCTTTGCTCAACTCCTCGAGATGGAAATAAGTTGTTGTGTCAACAAAAATCTAGTGATAATTATGATGATCAAACATGTGAGGGGGAACCACCCGTCTGATTATGGAAAGAGCTCTGTCAGAATCTATTAGTGAAAAACTTCCAAGATAACAAAAAAATACAAGATTACAATTGAAAATAAAATGAAGAAATAAATCTTTGCAGGCTGAGGCGCGGATATCTCGCTCTCTTTAAGGAGATTCAAGCCCACTGCAGCAAATATTTTTCACCGGTCCAGCAGTAGTCCTCTTGACTTGTCCTCTCCAGGATACAACAGCCTTCACAAAGTATAACTCAACAACTCTGGACAAGAGTTGAGTCCAAAGCTCCACAAAAGAAACACCTTCCTTCAACTAATAAGAACTCTCTTTTTGACAAACCTTATGCACTCTATATTTTTTTGTGTATGTTATGTGTAACAAACCAAATGAAGACAACCACTATTTATACTAGAAGAAGTCTTCCTAGCAATGAATAGGAAGATAATGGTGTAGTAATAGTGAAGATAATGGTCTTAGGAGTTACATAGATTACAAGATATAATGGAGAAATAAAGAGTAACAAATAATGTGGGTAACAAATGCCCCTCAACGTGTAAGTGCAACTCAACGGACAAAAGTCAATGTGTTCATTCTCTAACTGCCAATGAAGTAGCAATAAAGAAATGTCCACCAACGGCAGCAATGAATAGAGGCACTAACTGCTGAATCATTCAGCATTCTGGTAACTCCAAATAAAGCAAATTAATATATTAAGATAGTAATATTAAAATGCTAATAAACCAATAATCCCCCACTCATTTTAATATTAGATAAGAGAGTATATCAGCTGAAGGAAGACAACCATGCATAATGAAGGTGTGCTCTGCATTGAACCTCCACTTAGTGAAACAGTAACTTTTACTCCAGAGTCGTAGTGGTCTTAGACTTAAACTATGACTGCTTGAGGGAAATAAAATATCACTGTCCACACATAATAATCAAGGTGTTGACATGAGCTTTAAAGCTAGCACATTATGGTCATGTGTTATCCCGGTTTCATGAGTGCATTTGAGAATAAGTCCAATTCTCATAGGAAGCGACCTACTTCCACACATCACATAGATGAAAACTGTCGAGAGTGCTCCTGTAAGCTTAACACTCCACCCATACGGGCTACATATATTCATTAAGAGTTTTATCAACTCAACCTTCACAAACTACAGGAAACAATGCATTCACATCATAGGGAGGGAATAAAAAGATAGTGCGTTTTTCACAACAAGTCATCATATGATTAGTTTTTCCCTTTGAACCTGGTTATAGGATCTCTAGTCCCCAGGTTGGGTTTCCTCATATGACTCAAGGATTTGTAGGCTTCAATCCCATCCCCCTCGATGTGCTCCAAACCTTTTCTCTTGTTAAGGCCTTAGTAGATGATCTGCAAGATTATCATAAGATTTGACATAATCAACATTAATGGTACCATTTGTCAAATATGATCTTACATTACTGTGTTTCCTTCTTATAGGTCTGGATTTACCGTTGTAATAACAGTTTTGAACTCTACCAATTGCAGCGGTACTATCACAATGAATTAAAATATGAGGAATTGGTTTTTCAAAATAAGGTATTTGAAATAACAAATCTCTTAACCAATTCGCTTCCTCACTAGCTAAAGCTAAATCAATTAGTTCAGCCTCCATGGTAGAGTTAGCAATAATAGTATGCTTTTTTGATCTCCAACAAATAGCACCATCACCTAAAGTAAAGACATAACCAGTGGTAGAACAGGAATCACCTGATAAAGTGTTCCAATCTGCATCACAAAAGCCTTCAAGTACAACAGAATATTTTTTATAGAACAAACCACAATTTTTTGTTCCAATTAAATATCTCATAACTCTTGTTATAGCATGCCAATGTTCATTACCTGGCTTGCTTGTAAACCTGCCAAGTACTCCTACTGCATATGCAATATCATGCCTAGTGCAATCAGTCACATACCTCAAACTTCCGATTATGCTAGCATATTCCTTTTGACTTATTACATCATTTTCACTTTCAACAGGAAATAAGTGAACACTTGAATCAAAAGGAATTGCAACATGCTTGCAATCAAGAAAGTTATATTTTTTCAAAATTTTCTCAACATAACATGACTGGTCAAGGAAAATTCCATCACATGATCTTATTATTTTTATTCCAAGAATAACATTTGCCTCACCAAGATTTTTCATATCAAAATGGCTTCTAAGAATATTCTTAGCATCATCAATAACATTCATGTTAGAGCCAAAGATCAACAAATCATCAACATATAGGCAAATAATCACATGTGAATTATTCTAAGACTTATGATATATGCACTTATCACACTCATTTGTTTTAAAACCATTTTCAATCATGCAAGAATCAACTTTTCATGACATTGCTTAGGTGCCTGTTTCAAGCCATATAGGGATTTAGTAAGTTTACATACTTTGCTTTCTTGGTCTGCTTCAACAAAAGACTCGGGTTGATCCATATAAATTTCCTCATTTAGGTCTCTATTTAAAAAAGTAGTTTTTACATCCATTTGATGAATTTGCAAATCAAAAATTGCAGCCATAGCAATTAAAAGTCTTATCGATGTAATTCTTGTTACCGGTGAAAAAGTATCAAAAAATTCTAGGCCTTCTAGTTGTTTAAAACCTTTTGCAACTAGCCTAGCCTTGTATTTATCAATAGATCCATCCGGTTTCAATTTTTTTCTTAAGACCCATTTGCAACCAATAGTTTTACAACCCCATGGTAAATCAACTAACTTCCAAGTTTTATTAGAAATCAGTGATTCCATTTCATCATTTACAACCTCTTTCCAAAATATAGAATCATGTGAAGATAATGTTTCTTTCAAAGTGAGAGGGTCATCTCCAACATTAAACACATAAAATCAGGACCAAAATTTTTTTCTGCTCTAGTTCTTTTACTTCTTCTTAACTCAAAATCATCAATTTCTTTATTTTTTAAAGTAGAAGTAGAAGAACTAGGTAGTGACAAAATATTTTGTTCAATTTTTTGACCCCCACTATTTTTAGAATCAAAAGGAAACTTATTTTCATGAAAAATAGCATTATCTAATTTTATCACAATATTATCTTCAAGATTAAAAAATCTATAGGTTGTACTATTTGAAGCATAACCAAGAAAAACACAAGCAGTAACTTTCTTACCCAATTTTGTAATCTTGGGATCCATTAGCCTCACAAAGGCTAGACAACCCCAAAGTCTTAGATATCCCAAACTTGGCTTGTAACCTTTCCACAATTCAAAAGGTGTCAATTTAGACTTTTTATGTGGCACACGATTCAACACATAACAAGCAGTTAAAATGGCTTCACCCCAAAAATTTAAAGGTGCATGTGACTCAATAAGCATGACATTAGTCAACTCAACCAAAGTTCTATTTTTCCTTTCCGCTACTCCATTAGATGAAGGAGAGCAAGGAGGAGTAGTTTCATGAATTATTCCCAATGATCTAACAAAAGAATTAAACTCATTTGACTCATATTCACGGCCTCTATCACTTCTAATTCTTTTTATTTTTCTTTCAAATTGATTTTCAACTTCATGGAGATAAGTTTTGAAATTTTTAAAAGCATCACTTTTATTTTTCATCAAGTAAACATATGTAAACTTAGAAAAATCATCAATGAAAGTGATAACATATCTATTACCTCCACGAGTTAAAATTTCACCAAATTCACAAATATCAGTATGAACTAATTCTAACAAATCAATTTTTCTTTCAACTTGAAAATGAGGCCTTCTAGTGATTTTGGCTTTACTACAAGCCTCACACTTTTCAAAATTCTTTTTAATCATTGGGATCAATCCTAAACGACTCATGATTCCAACATAACGATCATTAATATGACACAAACGAGCATGCCAAAAATTGGTAGAAGAAAGCATATAAACAGAAGTAGAAACTTTATTCATTTCAACATTTAGTTTAAACATCCCATCACAAGCATACCCCTTCCCCACAAAAATACCCTTCTTCACTATTACATATTGATCAAATTCAATAATCTGTTTAAAGCCTGCTTTATTAAGAAGAAAACTAGACATCAAATTTTTTCTCATGGAAGGAGTATAAAGTACACCTTTCAAAGATAACACCCTTCCAGAGGTAAAACACAATTCGACGTTTACCGTTCCAAGCACTTGAGTAGTATGTGAACCACCAAGCATGATGGTTTTGGGCTCCTCAAAATGAGTATATTTTTTAAACCAGTCTTTGTCATAACAGACATGACGGTTTGCACCAGAATCAACCCACCATGCATCAACAATCTCAACCATGTTTATGTCAGTAATTACCGCCACAAAAGGTTCTTCAGTAACGTTTGCCTGAGGGTTAGGACCACGTTTCCGAAATCTGCAAAATCGAGCAATATGCCCACTCTTGCCACTAACAAAGCACGGTCCCTTATCTTGAACTTGTTGATTTTGTGCTTGGTTATTTTCACCATTATTTTTCTTGGGAGGTCTACTATTGTTTTTCATGAACTTTTTCTTCTTAGGCTTCAAAGAAGTATTTTTGTGAGTTTCAGGAGTAGCATTATTTGAAGTAATTAAGTTTACCTTCGTTGTGATGTTATTCTCTTCTGTTTGTAAAAGTGCATCTTGGCCTCTTGCCTCATCTTCCATGCAGATTTTCATTATCAAGGTTTCAAGGGAGGTTTCCTTTTATTTGTGGCGCATAGTTTTTTGAAATTCCTTCCAAGAAGCTGGAAGTTTATCTACTATGCCACAAACAATAAGGTTATCTCCAATTTTTACCTCCTTGGACCTTAGCTCTCCAACAATCATTATAAAGTCTTGAGCTTGGTCTACCACTGATTTGTTGTCCACCATTTGGAAACGAAAAAATCTACTAGCCGCATATTTCTTGCTCCAGCCTCTTCGGTATCATACTTACTCTGCAATGCTTTCCAAATTTTCTTTGCACTAGAGTAAGTTCTATCATAATAATCATAAAAATTATCAGATAGACAATTAAGAATATAATACTGACACTTATAGGAATCACCATCGTACTTTTCCACTTTCTCTAGATGAGAAATAGTTTCATCATCATTCATAGAGGTGATGTCTACTTTATTATGATTCTTCTCAGTTAACACATAAGAAACATTGAGAAGACTTAAGTAGAAAAGTACTTTACCCTTCCATCTCTTAAAATGGTTACCATTGAACTGAAATGGCTTGTTAAGGTCTCCCATCTTGACATCCGCATTTTTTTCAATTGTAGCCATGGGGAATCTCCTTAAAATTGTTAGTGAAAAACTTTCAAGATAACAAAAAAATACAAGATTACAATTGAAAATAAAATGAAGAAATAAATCTCTTCAGGCTGAGGCGCGGATATCTCGCTCTCTTTAAGGAGATTCAAGCCCACTGCAGCAAATATTTTTCACCGGTCTAACAGTAGTCCTCTTGACTTGTCCCCTCCAGGATACAACAGCCTTCACAAAGTATAACTCAACAACTCTGGACAAGAGTTGAGTCCAAAGCTCCACAAAAGAAACACCTTCCTTCAACTAATAAGAACTCTCTTTTTGACAAACCTTATGCACTCTATATTTACTTGTGTATGTTGTGTGTAACAAACCAAATGAAGACCACCACTATTTATACTAGAAGAAGTCTTCCTAGCAATGAATAGGAAGATAATGGTGTAGTAAATAGTGAAGATAATGGTTTTAGAAGTTACATAGGTTACAAGATGTGATGGAGAAATAAAAAGTAACAAATAATATGGGCAACAAATGCCCCTCAACATGTAAGTGCAACTCAACGGACAAAAGTCAATGTGTGCATTCTCTAACTGCCAATGAAGAAGCAGCAAAGAAATGTCCACCAACGGCAGCAATGAATAGAGGCACTAACTGCTGAATCATTCAGCATTCTGGTAACTCCAAATAAAGCAAATTAATATATTAAGATATTAATATTAAAATACTAATAAACCAACAGAATCTTTCAGGTATGTTGATCCATCTCACATTTTGTAATATATTCACATTAGCTAGAACTACAACAAAAACAATTTTTAGCAGCAATAAACATGTACATTAACAAAGAGTGTTAAAGCCTTTACCGGCATTAATTAATTGTCATTGGATCCTATCTCTAAATAGGCTTTACGGACATTTACAAAGAGTGTCAATTGCCTCTAAAAACATATTTAGCAACAATTAAGCTATTTTCATTAATTAATTGTTACTAAAAATCATTTTTGGTGTAGTGTATTATCACAACATTTTAAAAAATGCAAACTTGATGATGACAATATTTTACATTTTGGGCTTGTAAAAGGATTGAGGGGCTTCAACAAGAAAAACAAAGCATTTGGTACGACATTGTTTTGTCTTGGTTCTGTCCTCGTGTTGTTTTGTCTATCTTCATTTGTTCTTGCTCAATGTCTAATTGAGAGTACACTGAGACAAACTCTAGGCCATCCTACAAGCACCGGCAAACCTAAAATACTCGAATCAGTTGACATCAATAACAATATATGTCCAATCCACTTCATTCATGATAATTTCATTGAGTTAATAACTTTGATGGTCACTCAACTATCAACTATTTTCATAGAAAGTCACTCAACTTTCAATTTCAACTCAAAAGTCACTCAACTATGACTTCTTTGCATAGAAAGTCACTCAGCCTATTTTATTATTTTTTTCACTAAAATTTGCTGACATTGAATTTTTATTTTTAACCAAAATTTTAAAAATCAAAATACATATCCATTTAATGGCCCGCTTCATTTAACCCGACCCGCTTAAAATATGATATTGGACTTTTTATTTTATCATTAGTTCCCCAAATCATTCTCTCGTCTCCTTTTTCTCCTAATTTCTCAATTTCATAATGGAAGATATGCTAATAAAATTAATTGCGTCCCCCAAAGATTTGAAGCTCAAACAAAAATTTAATAGGGAATGATTTTATTTTTATTAAATAATATTGAAATTTATAGGGAAAAAAAGTACAAAATCTTTACGAAAAGAGAAAGAAGTCTATATATTTTTTGATAATAGAAACATTTTGAAATTGAGAAATTAAAAAAAAAAAGAAAAAAAAAAGAAGAACGTTTGGAGAAAAAGGAGACAAGAAAGAATGATTTGGGGAACTAATGACAAAATAAAAAGTTCAATATCATAATTTTAGCGGGTCGGTTAAATGGGGCGGATCATTAAATGGTTTAAATGGATATTTATTTGGTTTTTAAAATTTTGGTTAAAAATAAAAACTCCATGTCAGCAAATTTTAGTGAAATAAAATAATAAAATAGGCTGAGTGACTTTCTATGCAAAGAAGTCATAGTTTAGTGACTTTTGAGTTGAAAATGCAAGTTGAGTGACTTTCTATGAAAATAGTCGATAGTTAAGTGACCATCAAAGTTATTAACTCTAATTTCATTTATAAAATATTAGTTTATATCAATCACGTAGAAAGTATTAGTTTATGACTTGATTGGGTTAAGTAATATAGCATCACTTCCTTTTTAGGTTTTGTTTGTATTTGTAACTCAAGAGTTCTTGAAAATAAAGATAACAAATAACTTTATTAATACAATAACTTCTATGTAATCACACATAAAAGAGTGCAGTACCGTGCTGGAATAATAAGTTACATAGCTAGGTGCAATAATCTCTTAACCAAAAAAATTTTAATCAATATAATTTATTAGTTCGTAAACATATAATGCAGCAACATTTTATCTCTTTAACACAAAGCACATGCAGTCACCTTTTGTTTCACCTTTATACATTTAAATGCTTTAAGAAAGTACAGTTGCCTAGGAATATGATTCCGTCTACAAATTAATCAAGTATTTATTTTACACAACTATGGTACAAAATTTTCAATTCACTTCAAATCATTGAAATAAAAAAAGAGAACATGAACCAAATAAGTTTCATAGTGAAGATTATCTTCAGTGTTTACCCAAAGAGGAGCAAGAGAATAATGTGCACCTCGGTATTGAGTCTCGTCAAATATGAGGCAATATAAGAAGTCTAATGTCACGGACTTAGAGTTTCCACTAACGCTTCGTGCGGCACTTGACAACTTACTCACGAATCTTTCACGATCTTGTAAGCTCAAGTAAGCCTTTACGACTAAGATCGCTAAGAAAATGAAAGGAAAGATTTAGAAAATTTTGAAAGAATGCTTTACAAGTTGCTTGGAGGTTTACAACTTTCTTTCTTGGTGCCTAGCAAAATGAGGGGCACCTCTATTTATAACAACTCCTAAGGACTAAGGTGCAAATTAAAATTACTTTCTAAGTCCTTAAACTTATTTACACAAAGGTCCCTTCTCTAGAGAATTATACACACTCTAGGACCTTCCAAAGCCTTCCAAGAAAATATCTAAGTTATTCTAGAGAATTCTAAGGAATTCTCTAGCCTTCTTGAATAATCTAAAGGGTTCTAGAGTTCTCCGCAAACCTCTCCATAACTCTAGACTCTTTCGCCTCTATTCGGACGCAAAATTTAACTGTGATGTGATGGGACGTGACACTAAGGTGGCACATGAATTTGTAGAGTAAGGAGCATATTTGCTCCTTTAAGTGTCTCAACTGTAGCTTAACATAGCATAAAGGACGATATTGAAGAACCAATACTCAAAATAGAGAAGCATGTAAAGTTATCAGTTTGAAAAAAAAGTATGGAAGTTAACATTCCTTCCTTTAAGTAGGCCAAAGCCAAATCAACTTTAATATCATTAATTTCATGTCATCAATAATACAACATTCTCTCTACCTCTAAGGCAGAGCTAAGGTTTTGCATACACTCTACCCTCCACCAAGTGCAAACATCATCTTGTGATATTACACTGAGTATGCTATTATTGTTTTCTACTATAACTTTCAATCAGCGGGAAGCTCTCATTTATCAAATGAATCAATGTTTGCTGATATTTACATTATAAATGGCTTATAATTCTAAGCTCTAAGCAACAATTTTAAACTTATGTCTTTAGGAAGCAATGGAAACTAATCCATCATTGGCTCCTAGAACAGCAGCTCGAACCCACTGTGCTCATAGTCAAAATCCTCCTCAAGGGCTTGCTTCTGGCCATTATGGTCTTTAGGAATAGTAATCTAGACTTGGTTTTGAGCATCCATTAAGAAGTTATAAGTACTTGTTAGTTAAAGAAACGATTCTTTCTTAAAGATGGGTGTTGTATGAAGACTTGGTCAGGGCTGTTTATAGAGTAGGATAATTAAAAAAGTAAAATTGCAGAGAGGACCGAAGGCCAGAGAATTGGAGGAGATGTAACACCCCGTAACTAGAAGAACTAGAAAGAAGTTTAAAATTTGAAATAGTTATTTTTGGAAAGAAAATAAAAATCTGGAAATTTGTTAAGTATGTTAAAGTTGAATTTTTGGTCAACTTCAAAAGACTATAACTTCCAGCTCAGAATGAGATAGGTGTGGTTTCAGATATCGTAGGAAAGATCTTGGAATAATCTTTCCAACGCCACTGAATTTGCACGATTCTGAGTTTGTATGAGTGAGGTATGCCCATTGGAAGTTGGGTTGTTTGAATAAGGAAATGTCCAATCCTGATTTTAAAGGGGGATTATGGTCTTTTCCTTACCCAATTATTTTGTTTCATTTTTGGGAATAAATTAATTGGGGTCTAGACTGATCTTAGTTAGTTTACGCTTTTGGAAAAAGAGTTAGGGTTTTGAGAAAAGAGAAAAAAAGAGTAGAAAGGAGGAGAAGAAACAAGATTCGTCAAGATCGTTCAAGTTTGATCATGGATTTCGTCAAGGGGTGATCCCTACGAGGTATGTGAGTTCACATAGCGTTGGGTTCATTCACCCACGCGCCAAACATGTTTTATTCAATGTAATTTCGTCCTAAAAAGATTGAGAATTTGATGTTCTTGAGTTGCATTCTTGAATTGCTTTCGTTCTTGAATTTGAGATGAGATTGAAGATTCTTGAGAGTTTAAGATCAATTAATAGAGTTTCTTTGAGTTAGATTCTCGTGTATATGTTATGGGTACCTGAATCTAAAGAGATATTGAGAAAAAGAATCGAATCTAGGCGAATTGTGGCTAGAAAACAAAGAAGGAAAAACTGGGTACTAGGTCCGCGTCGCAGACCTATTCCTCAGGATTGTCAAAATCTTCTCCGCGTCGCGGGGGTGTCACGGAGTGTGCTGCCTCAAAAGTTATTTCGCGACCAAATAATTTAATGCAGCTCCGCATCGCGTACTTGCTTCCAAACATTGATTTCTTGATCTTTTCTCATGTTTAACTATCTAAAAACACTTCTAAACATCATGAGATCTTTCCTATCACAAATCACAATCCTTGAATCCATAATTCAATTCAAGGATCAGTAAAGAGTCAAGTCAAGAGAAGTTCATAGAGTCTTCCAAAAGTCTTTTACAAATGATTTAACCTTGTTTTAAGACTTGAGTTTTGAGTTGAGTAAAGAGTAGAGTTAAAGTTCATTTCTTCAAAGTATATTGGGGACTATGTATTCCCAAAGAGTTAAAATGTTTTCACATTTAAACAAGAAAAGGAAACCTTGATTTCCAAAGAGCCTTTGAGCTAGTTTTTCAATAAAGTGCCTTTGAGCTAGTTTTTTCAGTAAAGAGCCTTTGAACTAGTTTTTCAGTAAAGAGCCTTTGAGCTAGTTTTTCAGTACAGAGCCTTTGGGCTAGTTTTCAGTCAAAGAGTAAATGCTTCCACAATAAAGCAAGAGAGGGAACTTTGATTTTCAAGATAGCCTTTGAGGTAAGTTTTTGAGCAACTATCTCAAATCACAGAAAGAAGTATGTTTTTAAAAAAAACATAAGAGCTAGTATCATATTTTTGGAGTAGTATTGAGCACCGATATGGGGGAGAGTTTAGACAACTCACAACCCCCATAAACCATGTAGCCACAATGGGTAGAAAAATGTCATACTTTTTAGATGATTCCTTTAGTGCTTTTTAGCATAGACTAGTGGATCCACTTAGTAGTTCAGGTTCTATACCCTCGGCAAGGTATAGGACGGCCCTGACAGCGTAAGGCAAAATGATGTATCATCACGATAGCTCATATGTGATGGTTGTCGGTTAGAGAAACTCTCACAACATTATTTTGTATTTTTATATACATCAGAAATATTTATATTTTCATATACAAATAGAGTTCATATTGTATCTTTGCATACATACATAGTTATTATTGTATTTTTAAATACACAGAGTTAAAAACCATATTTTAAAGCTTTTCTTTATACTGCATTTATTTACACTGCTTTATATTGAAATCAGTTGAGTTGAGTTGAGCCAGGTAAGTTCTTCAGTTCCTTTCAAACTTATGTCTTGTTTTAGAATTCCCTTCGCATACTCGTACATTCAATGTACTGATGTCATTTGGCCTGCATCTTATTATGATGCAAACACAGGTAATCAGGATCAGCATTCAGCTCATCGTTGATCCAGTTGAGCACTCAAAGTCAGTTGGTGAGCCTCCTTGTTTTTCGAATGATCCCTTAGATTATGTTTTGTTTTATTGCTTGCTTATTTCAGTTGTTAGGATGATCGATGATCTTGTCCTGACATCCCTCAGAGTTTAGAGGATTCATAAACAAAGTTAGTGATGTTAGTTCATGAGTCTTTACTTTCCCTTTTTCAGTTAAGTTGAGACTTCAGTTGACACTTTGGCAGTGGATGTTATTTATTACATTCTAAGTTATTTATTGAGCAATTCAATTTACTTGTTTTAAAGTATATTTATCTTGAGTAAAGTCTTTCGTTGAGTAAGTAAGCCAGGCCAGGCCAAGGGTTCGCTTGGGGCCAGCAATGGTTCTCGAGTGCCGGCCACGTCCAGGGTGTAGACTCAGGGAGTGACAAACTTTGTATCAAAGCACGGAGTTCAAGAGTCCTATGGAGTCTATGAAGTCGTGTCTGTAGAGTCCTAGTTATCAGTGTGAAGTGCGCCACATTTATAATTAGGAGGCTGCAACATTTAGGAAATTCCTTTACTTCTTTCATACTCATTCGTGCGTTAGAGTTTTATGTCTAAAAAGTTTCTTTCTAACTTGTGCTTGCGCGTAACTGATTGTGAGTTGGACTGTTTTGAGAGTGCTTTCATAGGGTGTTTCTTTCCCCGTGAGCTAAGAGAAGAAAAGAGATGGTTGCCGACATGAGGAGCAGGATGAGTTTATTCGTTGTTGGGTTGCCTCGTCTGTCAAATAAAGAAAGTAAGGCAGTCATGCTAATAGGTGACATGGGCATAGCAAGGCTGATAATCCATGTGCAACAAGTTGAGGAGGACAAACTAATGGATATATAAGGGTTTAAGAATACGAGGGCTAAGGCATCAGAGAATGAATCTGAGTAGCAAAAGAGTAATGTGAACCGGTCTTCTTTCCAACTTAAGCAGAAAGGACCTTCTCCATCATCTGCTGGTGCACCTGCACCAAGAAACAAATGTGAGCACAATAGTCAGAATTCACAGCATTTCAGGGCTAGACCTACCCAATCTCAGGGTAGTGTGGCACAATGGGGTACTAGCTAAGATTCTGGGATGTGCTAAGTGTGGTAGGAACCACTCAGGGATGTGTCGTGATGGCTCCACTGGTTGCTTCAAGTGTGGCCAAAACGGGCATTTTATGAGAGAGTATCCTAAGAACAGGTAGAGTAATGGTAATGGGGGAAACAGAGCCCAGTCTTCTTCAGTTGCTCCACCAGACAGAGTTGTATCTAGATGAGCTACTTCAAGGGCAGGCGGAGAAGGAAACCATCTTTATGTTATCTCTAGTCACCGAGAGCAAGAGGATTCGCCAGATGTTGTCACTGGTATGATCCAAGTCTTCATTTAGATGTTTTTCCTGAGCAACTTCTTGAGCCTTCAGTGTTTCTACACCTGATGATGAGTCAATTATAGTAGAAAGAGTCTATCATGATTGTTCCGTTCCCGTCAATCACAAGAGTACCATGGCTGATTTAGTTGAGTTAGACATGGTAGAGTTTGATGTCATTCTAGGTATGGACTGGCTTCATGCCTATTATACATCAATAGATTGTTAAACTCGAGTAGTAAAGTTTCAGTTTCCAAATGAGCCAGTCTTAGATTGGAAAAGCAGTTCAACAGTGCCTAAGGGTCATTTTATTTCGTACCTTAAGGTACGAAAGTTAGTTTCCTAGGGATGTGTCTATCACTTAGTTCGAGTTAATGACTCTGGTGTTGAGATACCTTATATTTAGTCAGTTTCAATAGTAAAGGAGTTTCCAGAAGTATTTCCTCATGATCTTCCCGGAGTCCCTCCTGAGAGAGAAATAGACTTCAGTATAGAGATTCTTCCAGATACTCGTCCTATATCTATGTAACACCTCGACTTTTCAAAAAGTCTAAATTAATTCGTATCTTCGTGAAAAGACAAGGAGGGTGAGTAATAAATTAAAAATGATATGGTACGTCATATTTTAAGTGTTCAAGGGTTGTATCTCAAGTTTTGAAGTTAAGTAAGTGGCAAAATAAAAGTTGGTGGAAGTTATCGTAAGTTCTCTTTTCAAGATTTCTCTGAAATTTAGGTCAAATGTCTCAGAGGTTTTCTCCCAATATATAAAGAGTTATGGGGCCCACGACTGATGAAATCGATGGTCTACGAGTCTAGTTTCCAATGCATTAAACCTTTTGTTCATACGACTTCAAAATAGAGAGATATTTACATTTTTGTGGGACTGCACAAGCAGGCACGTGAGGAGGGGTCCTAGGTCGGTGGAACATTACATATATCTTCTTCTTCGAACCTTTTCTTCATTCTTAGCTAAGAACTAGAAAAATTAGAGAAACTCATTTCTAGGATCAAGTAAAGTATATATTTTCTCGACTTAAGTTCTTGACAAAAGTTGTTCTACGCGTTGAGCTCATCATCGTGGTATAATTTGTTTTATTGATTTCCTAGCATATCACACTTTAGTGTTGGGACAACAAGGGTTTGGATATATTTGAATGTTTTGAGACGTATTACGACCTTAAGATCGAGGTAAGACCCTTTCATCGACTATAACTTTTATAAGCAGCAAATAGCAATTTGCGACGGAAATACATATCTTTTCGTATTGTCATGGTATCTTTTATTTTTGTGTGTTGATTATTGTTCTATTCCCTACTTACGACATGTTTCCTTAAAGCTTAGGAGCAATGTAATTGGGTTGTTATCTTTGTTTCACCTGTAGCCATTATTGTTGATTGTTGGCTGCTCAAGTTGATATAATCCCCTCCCTTGTCGGGATTTTTATTCAGTTAGTAACGTTCCTATGTTGGACACGACTTATAGGCTATTTGTATAGGTTGCTTATAACTAAATTGCTCGCTTTTAGCGATTGGATTGTTATCGTTGACCTTGGGGATATTGTGGTTAGCCGCAGGAATGTGATTTATGCCTAGAAGGGCTATGTTCTGCCTACAGGGCTATATGGATGCCTAAAAGGGCTATGAGTTTCCTACGGGCCTATATTGATGCCTAGAAGGGCTATGAGTTGCCTACAAGGCTATATTGACACCTAAAAAGGCTATGTGCTTCCTACAGGGCCACGTTGTTGCCTAAGAGGGCTATGAGTTGTCTATAAGATATGTTGATGCCTAAGAGAGCTATGTGCTACCTACGAGGCAATATTAATGCCTAAGAGGGCTATGTGACTGCCTACGGGGATAAGGGACTACCGATAGGGGTATATAAGCTGATTGGCACCTTTCGGACTTATGAGGGCCTGAGTATGTGGTCTTATGTGTTGTTTGTACCTGTCGAGCTTATGGGGGCTTGGTTAGGTTGTTGTTTTATTATTTTTGATAAGTTTAGATTTAGGAGCAGGTCAATACACTTATCTTATCCTTGATTTATTTATCAGATTATTCCAGTATATCAGGATACCTCCTCATAGTCTATTGCATTTCATACTCTGTACATTATTTTGTAATGACTCCCCATTGCCTTGGGGGCGCTGCATTCATGCATGCAGGTCCTGACAGACGATCGAGTAGACCTCCTCAGTAGTAGGATTGACTTTTATCCGGTTGGCTAGCCTTTTTCCTCCAGAGCTGCCAGAGTTGGGAGGTTTGTTACCTTTTGTTGTATATATCTTTATGGGTAGGCTGGGGCCCTGACCCGCTAATCTTCACTACTCTTAGAGGCTTGCAGACTAGTGTGGGGTGTATAGCTACGTTATGGCCATACTGGACTATATTGTTGGTTTGCTTAAGCTTGTGAGCTGTTTGATGTATTGTATTGATATATACATGCTTTTAGTTTTGGTATAGATATCATGGTGGCCTCGACTGCCCAATCAGGACTTCTGTGCTAGTTGGCTATTTATTTATATGATCTAATGGGAGTAGTTGTTTCTTTTATAGATCAGTTGATAGGGGCCTTGCCGGCCGAGGGCTTAGTTTTAAGCTGAGATATACTTGTTTGTTTTCTTGATTGCGTGTGGCTGTCATACGCTAGTAGAAAATGGTTCTCAGGGTCAGTTCAGGCATGAGTTTTGGCATTAGGAGCCAATTGCGCCCCTCGAGTTTAAGGCGTGACAATCTATTCCACCATATAGAATGGCACCAGCAGAGTTGAAAGAGTTAAAAGAGCAGTTGAAAGATCTTTTAGAGAAAGGTTTTATTCGACCAAGGTCTCACCTTAGGGCGCTCCGGTCTTATTTGTAAGGAAGAAAGATGGTTCCCTTAGAATGTGTATAGATTATCGCCAATTGAACAAGGTTACTGTAGCGACCCTTCCGAGCTAATATAAGCCAATAACTCATAAGATATTTTTTTTTTGCATATATATTGTCCTCACACTAGTAAAAAATATAAAAAGAATATTACCAACTTTCGAGTACCCAAACTAGGTGGTTCATGCTTCACGCAATCATTCAAAATTAGTGGTAAATTTAATATATTACAAGACTTGGGCTTACACACCACAAAAGAACAAAACATAAAGCCATACTTATATTACAACCCATGGTGACATGATCAAATTAGTCCTCACAATTTCATGTAAATATACAACACATAGATCATGTATAAGTCCCAAGGTTTATACAAAATATAAATGCCTATATGCAAATGTGATCTTCCTTAAGGCTCTCAAAATTTCCATCTCCAATGGTCAGCTTCATGCATCCACTCGATCATTCCCCTACGATAGAAACAACTATCACTAAGCATATAGCTTAGTGGTGCAAAACTATAGGTTCGGAGCCATTAGATTCACCAAGTTAACTTTCTCAAGTCATGGGCAAAATACTTGAACATAATAAATAAATCAAGTAAACAATAAATATAGAGTATCAAGTTCGATATTTAAAGTTCCAAATGTCAAGAACACTCATAGCACAAATTTCCAAGAGATTCAATAACAAGGCTCACCCAATATGTATATCATGTCTTCACACCAAGCACAAACAAGTATCAAGAAGGGCTAACGCCCTGTATCAAGAAGGGTCAAAGCCCAATAATCAAGAGAACCAAGAACCACATTAAAAATGGCTTTCTAGTTCGTACTTAAAAACGGACAACTTCCATTCTTAAGACGCACTAAAAATCCAGAGTCAAGATGGAAAATGATCTGAATCAAGAGGCATGCCAATAGTGACAAAGTCACTGCCACAAAAAGGACAAGGTCCCAACAAGAGTGCCAAGTGATCAAACAATCCGTACAAGTGGGCGAGTTACACAAGTGTCTTTAATATCTTAAAGGATACCAACACGACAATGCAAAGTGACAAGAGGTAACCACGGTACCAAGATCAACTTTCAAATATTCCAGCAGTTAAAAGAGTGCAAGTACAAGTTTATACACAAACTTCAGTGCTTTAGCAAAGAAACAATCCAACACAACTTCAAGAGTTCAAACCGTAGACCACAACGTATCAAGGTCTTCACCTTGTTCACGAGTATATACAACATTAAAAATACAATTAAATAACTTCTTTAATTCCCAGCAACTCAATAATATTGATGTAAAACAGGATTATCATCACAAGTAAGCTTAGCCTGTACAAACACGACTATGCTCCCACAACAGTGATTCTGGCCAGCCTAGTATCTCATGTCGCAACTTAGATTTGAAAAAGAAAATGGCAAAACTAAACTTTATAACCTTCATGAAAGATGTAGATACATCTCTTGCAAACAAACAAGAATCACCACAAAATATATTTTGTACAACAGGATATATTCAAAACACTAACAATTGTTCATACAGGATTTGAAATTCCAAAATCTGGACAGAACTTGTCTTATGTTTCGTCCCATATTTTGAATCCATAAAAGCTAAATTAGAGTTTTACATAAACATAAGAGTTGTAGGTCTACGAATTAGCTTTCCAAATCATATATATTCACTGCAAACAGAGTTCTAGAGAGCGAGATATACATAAATTACCAAACACTACCCAGCTCATAAACATATTTCGTCACTTACCAAAGAGAAGTGTGTGCTCTTGAATTCCAGCCAAAAGGGCCAAGTTTTTCTTGTGATTTTGAAGAACCATCTGTTTAGCGAAGGTTCTAATGTTCTTAGACTTAAGGGAAATGAATTTTATTAAAGGAGGTGTGAAAATATATAGTTACAAAGGTGATACTTATCACATGTACAAATGTCACTAAAAGGGGCTGCCCAAACAAAAAGTTGGCTGCCCAAAAAAGCATACATATATATCTATATATATATCCCTTACCTCCCTTTTAAAGTTATACATAATTCTAATTAGAATATTACGAAAATACCCCAATACAATACCTTAAATTACTATCACAAATTATGTTAAGCAAGTTAGCAATTATCACAACATTTCAAGTTCCCAAAATGAGAGTAAAACATATTGTAATAATTAAGCAATGGTAAATCGACATGCGACTCTTGGTTAGTATTTAGGGGTGTTACAGTTACCATCAAGAACAAATATCCTCTCCCAAGGATTTATGATCTTTTCTATCAGCTTCAGGGTACTACTTGTTTCTCTAAGATAGACCTCAGATTAGGCTACCATCAGTTAAGAGTAAGGGAATGTGATATTCCAAAGACATCATTCAGGACCCGTTATGGTCATTATGAGTTTCTGGTTATCTCTTTTGATTTGACCAATGCGCTTGTAGCATTCATGGACCTTATGAATAGAGTTTTTAAACTGTATTTAGATATGTTTATTATCGTCTTCATTGATGACATACTAATATATTCAAGGATTGAAGAAGATCATGCTAGCCATCTCAGAATAGTTCTTCAGAATTTGAAAGATAAGGAGTTATATGCTAAGTTCTCAAAATCTGAATTTTGGCTTGAGTTTGTGGCGTTCTTGGGCCACATAGTTTTTGGTGATGGAATTAGAGTTGATACCCAAAAGATAGAGGCAGTGCAGAGTTGGCCTAGACCTACATCTCCAACTGATATTAGGAGTTTCTTGGGTTTGGCTGGATATTGTAGAAGATTTGTCGAGGGATTTTTATCTATTTCATCCCTTTTGACCAAGTTGACTCAGAAAATAGTGAAGTTTCAATGGTCTGAAGCTTGTGAGAAAAGCTTTCAAGAATTGAAAAAGAGGTTGACTATTGCCCCAGTATTGACCTTACCAGAAGGTACGCAAGGCTTTGTGGTATATTGTGGTGCGTCCAGAGTTGGTTTGGGTTGTGTGTTAATGCAGAATGGCAAAGTTATAACTTATGCCTCCAGACAGTTGAAAGTTCATGAGAAGAATTACCCAACACATGATCTAGAGTTAGTTGTCGTAGTATTTTCTTTGAAAATATCGTGCCATTATCTTTATGGTGTTCATGTGGATGTGTTCACTGATCACAAGAGTCTTCAGCATGTGTTCAGTCAGAAAGATCTTAATCTCAAACAAAGAAGGTGGTTAGAATTACTCAAGGATTATGACATGAGTATTCCTTATCACCTAGGTAAGGCTATTGTTGTTGTTGATGCCTTGATCAGGTTGTCTATGGGTAGTACCACCCATTTTGAGGAAGATAAGAAAGGGTTAGCAAAAGAGGTACATAGACTTGCACGACTAGGAGTTCGACTAATGGATTCCACAGAAGGAGGAGTAGTGGTGATGAATGGGGCTGAATCATCATTAGTGTCAGAAGTAAAAGAGGAGCAAGACCGAGATCCTATTTTGCTTGAATTAAAGGCAAGTGTTCATAAGCAAAAAGTGGTGGCTTTTGAACAAGGGGGAGATGGTGTTTTGAGGTATCAAGGTAGATTGTGTAATTGATTTCAAATGTAATTGGGATGATCACCTACCTCTCATTGAGTTTGCTTACAACAACAGTTACCACTCTAGCATCCGAATGGCTCCTTATGAAGCTCTTTATTGGAGAAGATGCAGATCTCTTATTGGATGGTTTGAAGTTGGTGAAGCAGGGTTGATAGGACCAGATCTAGTACATCAAACTATGGAGAAGGTGAAAGTTATTCAAGAGAAGTTGAAAACAGCGCAGAGTTATTAGAAATCCTACACTGATGTTAGGAGAAAGAAGTTACAGTTCGAAGTAGATGATTGGGTCTACTTGAAAGTTTCACCCATGAAGGGTGTCATGAGATTCGGTAAGAAGGGGAAGCTTAGTCCCCGGTATATTAGCCCTTACAGAATATCAAAAAGGCTAGGTAATGTAGCTTATGAGTTGGAGCTACCACAAGAGTTAGCAGTGGTTCATCCGGTTTTTTCACGTCTCTATGTTGAAAAAATGCATGGGCTATCCTTCGTTGATCATACCAACCGAAGATATTGGGATCAAGGATAGCTTATCTTAAGAGGAGATTCATGTTCAGATTCTAGATCGCCAAGTTCGCAAGTTGAGAACAAAGGAGGTAGCATCAGTCAAAGATATGAAGAAGATATATCCACATCTCTTTGAAACCGGATAAATTCCAGATCAATGTACTAATTTTTTTCTTAGTACTCTTTAATTATAAGATTGCATGTTGTATTTGCATTGCTTATTGGGTGTTTGAGCTGAATGTTAGATGTTACACAGTGCATTCGAGGACGAATGTTCCCAAGGGGAAGATATTGTAACATCCCATAACTAGAAAGAACTAGAAAGAAGTTTAACATTGGAAATAGTCATTTTTGGAAAGAATATAAAAATCTAGAAATTTGTTAAGTGTCTTAAAGTTGAGTTTTTGGTTAACTTCAACTGATCATAACTTCTAGCACAGGATGAGTTAGGTGCGGTTACAGAAATCATAGGAAAGATCTTGGAATAATCTTTCCAACGCCACTGAATTTTCTTTATTTCAAGTTCGTATGACTGAGATATGCTCATTGGAAGTTGGGTTGTTCGACTAAGGAAATGTCCAATCCAGATTTTAAAGGGGCATTATGGTCTTTTCCTTACCCAATTATTTTATTTCGTTTTTGGGAAATTAATTGGGGTCTAGACTGATCTTAGTCAGTTTACGCTTTTGGAAAAAGAGTTAGGGTATTGAGAAAAGAAAAAAGAAGAGTAGAAAGAAGGAGAAAAAGAAAGATTCATCAAGATCGTTCAAGTTTGATCGTGGATTTCGTCAAGGGGTGATCTCTATGAGGTATGTGAGTTCACATAGCGTTGGGTTTATTCACCCACGCGCCAAACATGTTTTATTCAGTGTAATTTCATCGTAAAAAGATTGAGAATTTGATGTTCTTGAGTTGTATTCTTGAATTGCTTTCGTTCTTGAATTTGGGATGAGATTGAGGAGTTCTTGAGAGTCTAAGATAGATTAATAGAGTTTCTTTGGGTTAGATTCTTGTGTATATGTTATGGGTACCTGAATCTAAAGAGATGTTGAGAAAAAGAATCGAATCTAGGTGAATTGGGGCTAGATCACGAAAAGGAAAAAGTCGGGAAAAACTGGGTACTAGGTCCGCGTCGCGCACCTGTTCCTCAGGATTGTCAAAATCTTCTCCGTGTCACGGGGATGTCATAGAGTGTTCTGCCTTAAAAGTTATTTTGCGACCAAATAATTTAATGCATCTCCGCATCGCGGACTTGCTTCCAGACAGTGATTTCTTGATCTTTTCTCATGTTTAACTATCTAAAAACACTCCTAAACATCATGAGATCTTTCCTATCACAAATGACAATCCTTAAATCCATAATTCAATTCAAGGATCAGTTAAGAGTCAAGCCAAGAGAAGTTAAGAGTCAAGTTAAGATCAGTTAAGAGTCAAGTCAAGAGAAGTTAATAGAGTCTTTCAAAAGTCTTTTACAAATGATTTAACCTTGTTTTAAAACTTGAGTTTTGAGTTGAGTAAAAAGTAAAGTTGAAGTTCATTTCTTCAATATGGGGACTATGTATTCCCAAAGAGTTAAAATGTTTTCACATTTAAACAATAAAAGGAAACCTTGATTTCCAAAGAGCCTTTGAGCTAGTTTTTCAGTAAAGAGCATTTGAGCTAGTTTTCAGTAAATAGCCTTTGGGCTAGTTTTCAATCAAAGAGTAAATGCTTTCACAATAAAGCAAGAGAGGGAACTTTAATTTCCAAGATAGCCTTTGAGCTAAGTTTTTTAGCAATTATCTCAAATCACAGAAAGAAGTATATTTTTTTAAGAAAACATAAGAGCTAGAATCATATTTTAGGAGTAGTATTGAGCACCGATATGGGGGAGAGTTCAGACAACTCACAACCCCCATAAACCATGTAGCCATCATGGGTAGAAAAGAATCATACTTTTTAGATGATTCCTTTAGTGTTTTTTAGCATAGACTAGTGGATCCACTTAGTAGTTCAGGCTCTATACCCCCGACAAGGTATAAGAAGGCCCTGGCAGCGTGAGGCAAAATGTTGTATCATCACAATAGGTCTTACGTGATGGTTGTCGGTTAGAGAAACTCCCACAACAGTATTTTAAATTTTTATATACATCAGAAATATTTGTACTTTCATATACAAACAAAGTTCATGTTATATCTTTGCATACATACATAGTTATTATTGTATTTTTAAATACACAGAGTTGAAAACCATGTTTTAAAGCTTTTCATTATACTGCATTATTTACACTGCTATATTAAAATCAGTTCAGTTGAGTCATGTAAGTTCTTCAATTCCTTCCAAGCTTATGTCTTGTTTCAGAATTTCCCTCGCATACTCGTACATTCAATGTACTGATGCCATTTGGCCTGTATCTTATTATGATGCAGGCACAGGTAACCAGGATTCGCATCCAGCGCATCGTTGATCCAGTTGAGCACTCAGAGTCAGTTGGTGAGCCTCATTGCTTTCCAGAGGATCCTTTTGGTTATGTTTTGTTTTTATTGCTTGCTTATTTCAGTTGTTAGGATGATCGAGGGTCTTGTCCCGACATCCCTCAGAGTTTAGAGGCTTCATAGACAGAGTTAGTGATGTTAGTTCATGAGTCTTTACTTTCCCTTTTCAGTTAAGTTGAGATTTCAGTTGCCACTTTGGCAGTGAATGTTATTTATTACAATCTAAGTTATTTATTGAGCAGTTCAGTTTACTTGTTTTAAAGTATATTTCTCTTGAGTAAAGTGTTCCGCTGAGTAAGTAAGCCAGGTCAAGGGTTCGCTTGGGGCCAACAATGGTTCTCGAGTGCTGGCCACGTCCAGTGTGTAGGCTCGGGGCGTGACAAAAAGAGGACAATTAGTCATGCATCTAGAAATAAAACAATTGTCCTCCAAACCTTAACTCCAATCATGAATCAAATGAGTTAGAGGTCTACAATAGGCATAGTATAACTCTCAATGAACTTGCTAATGAGTCGACATAAAAATTAGTTATAGAACTCAAGTATTAACACAAAATTAACACAATATACCTCCACAAGTAACTCCAAATGATGAAAATAGAAAAACTTGACAGTAGATGGAAATGAAAAGTGATTTTTTTTTGTGGCGGAAAAAAAAAACAATCAGATTAGATATGAACAGAATCTAAACAGACATATTTTAAAATTTCAAAGGAATTCTAAAACAAGCGAAATTACAATAATAATACGTTTTAACCTTAACAACCATGAAATTCAGCTCCAAAAATGAAAAATTCAAAGAGAACTTAAAAAGACAGAATAAATAATTAAAAAAATGTGGAAAATGATAGGAAAAAAACAAACAGAATGTTTATGGAACGAAATTAGGATACTTGTAGGTCTAATACCTCGATCATTCTGAAGAAAAGTTTCCTTTTTGGTGATGTTTGGATTCATGATTGGAGTTAGGGTTTGGAGAGATTGGTAAAGAAAAAAAAAGTTGTATGATTGTCGCTATGGTAAGGCATGATGGACATAAAATTTCAAAAAGATTTTATATTTTTTGAGAAGATCACTGAGACTTTGCCTAGAAAGAGACAGAGGAACAATCTGGAATTTAAAAGAAAAAGAAAGATATGCTATTGGTCGTCCTAACACTTCACGATTCTATATAATAGATAGAAATTAAAAAAAATAAAATATATATATATATATTTAGTAAAAGAAAATTATGAGGAGAGCAAGATTAAATTTAGACTTATGCATAAATAATAACATAAGATCGTTAATCCCTTTGTATATTTAAAGTTTAATAATGGTGTTGTTTTACTAGTGAATACAAGACATAATTTCCTTTTACGAGAGGAATTATTACAGATATAATATGAAAAAGTTATGTACTTATTTGAAAATTTTGTTTAATAATTCCAATCGGAAATAGGTTGTGATCAGATAAAAAAATAATGTGAAAGTGATATCATAATTATGGAGTAGATCTTATTATATCGAAACAACACTAATCCAAGACATATTGAGGAATGAGGATAGTGATTCGAGAATGTTCTCGTACCATGATTGAAAACACTAATCTTAAGTACAATTCTGATCAATGCTTTCACATATTGAATTGCAATTAATCCAATTGTTAAGCTGATTTCATCATGATAAACCCTTTCTTTTATTTTTTGTTTTAAAAGAAATAATTTGTATATCTTCTTATTTATTTATAGTATTTTCTCATTCACTTTTACTTATTTGTTAATAAAAATCATAAATATATATATAATTTATTAGACGATAAGTGTATACTATATATTAATGGTTAATTTAAACTATTTTTAATAGCACAAACTATATTCGACCCTTTTTCATTTCTATATTGCCCTGTGTTCTTCTCCCACCAAAACTATCGGAAACCTTTTTTTTTCCTCTCGGAGAGCTTTGTACGATCATATTGCCACCACCATGACCGGAGAAATGGCGGTGAATGGGGAGATTCAACAGAAATTGACGACGCCTATTGGTCTCGGTAAAGCACTGTCGATTTATTTCCCGGGTATCAATTTCCATGTCGGTGACCCACAATTCTGACTCGCCTCTAAGCTTGTTCGCTTCTTCTCTGCTCCTTCCGGTGAACAATTCGTTTCTCAGGTTAGCTCTCAAAGACACTCTATGATTACTTAACTTTGAGAGTCGAGTGATTTATGGTTGAAAACACATCTAAAAGCATCTTGTGTACGTTGTGTGAGTTTCCTATATGAAATATCACATGTCCAGGTAGGAAAAACCAACAATTGATAGTTAAGATGTATTTTGATAAATAGTTGATTATATCGGCATAGTGAACACAAACACCAAGAATGAAACTCAAAAGAGATTTGGATACCTTAGGTGTGTTTCTTATTTGTTTTGTTTCAAACAATTGTGAAATGACTGGCTGAATTTACTAGGAAATTAAGATGATTTGATTGTTGTACTCCATACACCGAGTATTTGCTTTTTGTGTAGAGTTTTTGAGTTGTTTTGTTTCAAATAATTATGAATTGTTTTCTGCACGTGATGTTTTCATATGGTGAACGTGGACGATTAATCGACATTAATAAATTTTACGACTCAACCCAGGTGTAAATCATTTCAAATGCTCAACACCGGATACAATAGATCGTTTCTCACATTGTCAATTCATAGACAAAATATATCACCACAAATGTAGACTTATAATGTAAAAAAAATTTGAACTGTAATCCAACCGTATAACACAATCCTCTTATCTATCAACATTAACTTGTACCTTGAAGATTTTTATGCATGGATCTTCGCTTATCATTGATCGCATCTCCATCGATCTTACAATATCATTCACTAAAAATTCACTCATACTCATTACTAAATTCAAAAACAAAACCAAAGCACTTATCATCACACTCGAGCTAATGTATGTACACTCCTTTCTCAAGTCTTTTCCTATAGTTTTAACCAATATGATGGACCCGTGACACTAATACCATAGCCACAACAACGAATGAATTTTCGCGTCTCTGAACCCAATTCTCTACCCCACTGAAGATACCTATTTAACCTTGCAATCAAATAAAATATTCTTGACCTCGCCTCTTTCTAAAGGTTGTACAACATCCCACTATTTTTTTCCATTATGACTCTAGCTCTTTTAAATTCGATTCGAGTGGTTCCCACGATCTCTTAAAACTTTCCATACAACCACGTTACTCACCAAATATTAGAAAACCACAACTTTAGATACTCGCAAGTCATAATTACTATATAAAATTTGCTTAACCAACAATCTTATTATTATTATTTTTTTATTATTTTTTACCCTCCCTAGGAGTTTCCACCCCTTTTGCACCCTTGGTGATTCGAACTCCCAATCTTCAGGTTGGAAGTGAGGGGTGCTTACCATCCGAACAACTCCCTCTCGTGACCAACAATCTTATTATATAGTTGTATTCCATCACAATCCATCACGAACTCTTACTACCCTTACACTCAGTTAGCCATGACTATCACTACGAAGTCAACCATTTCATCAACACGACACCTCAAACTCAAGTATACTCATCAAATTCAAAGGACTAACCACTTTCTTACTAAAATCGTCAATTTCCTTCACCTAAGTATAATCAATGGAACTTTCTTTATCCATAAGCTTTTCATTCCGGTATCAATCCACTCATTTATGGCTTAAGATAAAATCACCAGTCTTCATACTACTATCCTTCTTCTTAACAAACAAGACATGAGAACCCCACGGGGAAGCACTAGGACAGATGAAACATTTATCAAGAAACTCCTAGATTTGACCTTTAAGCTCTCACAATTCTACCAGAGTCATCCGATAAGGAGGGATGGAGATGGGGTGAGTGTCAGTTCCAAGTCAATGCAGAAATTTATATCTCTATCCGGAGGCATACCAAACAAATCGGTAGGAAACACTTCCTTAAACTCAGACACTAAAAGAATAGACTCAATAGAGGGAGACTCAACCTCAACATCCCGAACACGAGTCAAATATGCCAAATATCCCTGCCCCACCAGTTTCCTAGCCCAAATGGAGGATATGACCTTAGCTAGCTTAGGCTTGTACACCCTTTTCCACTCAAATATTTCCCTACCCGGGATCTCCAGAATCACAAACTTAACATTATAGTTAAGCACAACAAAATAGAGGGACAACCAAGTCATGCCAAAAATTATATCAAAGCCAGTCATATCTAGAATAACCAAATCAGCCCAAGTTTGAAAACCCATAAACAAGACAGGACAATCACGATACATATGAGTGACTATGACTGACTCTCCAACTGGGGTAGAAACATAGATGGGGGCATCAAGTACATCACAAACCACATCAAATCCCAAGGCAATTGAACTGACACATACGAATAAATAGAACTTGGATCAAACAAAACAATAGTATTTCGGGCACAAATAAAAGTAGCACCTTTGACCACTACATCACACGCATCAGCCTAGATTTTGGCCGAAAAGACATAAAACTGAGCCATGTCATCTTGACGGGTAACCACCTTGCCTAGCGGCACTGCTCCCCTACCTGTATTACCATTTCCCCGGCCTCCACGGCCTGACTGATTTCCTCCTCATAGGCTCAGGTTTTTCACAATTTTAACACACTTAATAACTTAACCAAGTAAGCTTTGTTATTATTGTATTAGTCATATCATGACCCTCTTTGATATACACTCAATCTAGGAAATCGCAGTATCTAATCTCTATTGTCACAACATAATTTTATCATTTACTAAGAAACTCATACATGATATGACAATAATATTAAATGCATTTTTCAAAGTAATGGTGTTCATTATCCAGCCATCCCTTACAAAACTTCTTGAATGATGTCACCTATAAGTTTGATTCACAGCAACAAATTTGCTCTTTTAGACTGAAACAGAGTGGAGTACCATATTTGGATAAAACACAACCCTTTGCCTTAAAGGCTACAACAAATACATTATATTGCTCTATATTCAGGAACTCATCTCTCCTCCTATCCCTCAAAGTTCATGGTATATACTTCTCCAGATAGTTATCAAATGTTTCCCCAAGTCATGAGTAGTACATTTACTATTAGACACTCAACATGAGACCACCGCCACATTTTGGTGTCTCCCTTGAACTGGTGTGTCACAAACTCAACGCCAAATCACTCTACCTTATCCATCTTATAAAGCAGCTCACGACAATCAACAAGAAAATCATAAGACTCTTCAGATTTAGTACCCATGAAGAATAAAGGTTTCAACCTTAAAAACCTAATAAAACCTCATGATTGTCTCTAGTCATTACGTGCCCACAGTGGGTTAGGGAAACATACATATTTCTAAGGACACATTTTCTATTATTGGTATTGTTTCCACCTTTACAACTCAATTACTAGCCAGAGGCAAAATAGAGTGAAGAAATTCAGATACCAATTTGTATCACCAAGATACCAATTGGATTCAAGTCATAGCACAAAAAGAGTAGAAAGAAATGAATTTTTCCTAAAGTCATATAGCCTCTCGAAGAAAATTACAGACATCTCTGTACCGTTTCGCAAGACTCTACTAGACTCGTTATGGTACAATGAGATCAACGTACTTAGGGCTATGATACCAACTTTGTCACGACCCAGACCGTCGTAATTGGCACCCACACTAACCCTCCGGTGGGAGAATCATTAATACTAATCAGCTAACCCAAGAACTAAACATTTAAAGATACGAAAGTAGGTTTAAATAACCAAAAGAAATACGAAGTTCCCATAAATTCCAAACATTTAAACAAATAACTAACCAAACTAATGTGAAAGTCTTAGCCCTTAGAACCTGAAAGTCATTGTACCAAAACATATAAATTCAACAAGTCTAAGGAAATAGGTACAACCCAAAACTAAGCATGAGAAACATCTAACAACAGTATGAGTCTGAAGAGAATGTACTAAACAAAAATGAAGGATTTCGTGGCAACATGAAAGAACTGGCTCACCCTTGAAATCCTGTCTCCATCACTAATCTCGTAGCTGAGGTCTATCAATAGTCACTTGAATATGTCATGTACTCGACAAAGAAGGAGCAAATGCAGTATCAGTACACAACCACAGTGTACTGATAGGATCATGCGACTATTCCAGTAAGCGAAACATATATAAGCAGTCACAACATAGTAAACATGACATGTACAAAATATATATATACATATTGGTTATCATTTTAGAGCAACAAATAGTCTTCAAATATCAATCACCATTAGATATAAACGTATTCATCACAAATAGATACACAACACAATTTAATGGTCCTTTCACGGAACCCAATTCAATGGTCCTCTTATGGAACCCATACCCAAATTGTTAGTGTATTGAAATGTGGTACCCGATCCCAATTAGTGTGTCAGAATGTGACACCTGATCCAATCATCATACCACAATCACAATCACAAACACAATGTACATTCTCATAATCATACAATCAAGTGTTGATTCTTGGCATACAATCGTTCATTCATACTTATTTGCATTAGGTTTGATCAATAGTGTTACATTCACATAGATACATGCATTACAATGAAGCAATTACCCACTTACATCACACAAACATGAAATCAAACCATCACTTACCTCGAAACCAAGCTTGAATCCTCCTAAGATACCTGATCTTTCATTTTCCGGATTCTTTCTGCTTGTTCTAGGTCTACAAACAATCAATTCAATGCAAGGATCAATAATTAAGGTCTAATTTACCAGGATTATAACAAACCCAATAACCCTAGACCAAACCCATGATCCTAAGATGCAGCTAGGGCCTTTACCGCCATCCAAAAACACTTCAAAACCCTCCCCCAATAATATTGATCAAGATTTTAACTTGTACAGATTGAAAAATGGGTTAGGGGAGTAAAATCCTTACCTTTTGCACTAAAAGTAGTGAAAAATTGTCAAGAAGTCACCCTCATTCGTCTCCTAACTCTCAAGAACGAAAATAGCAGAATAAAGATGTTTTGGGTTTATTTCTGACTTAAGTCACGATTGGCCCGCTATAGCGGCCCTCATCCCACCACAACGACCCCGCCTTGGCACCTTACACAGAAACAGAAAGTTGAATTTTGAGTTTCAAACCCCCATTTCACCACACACCTTCAACTCATGACATTCAATAACTACCCGCTCACGCTAAAATTAATTTCGGGACTTAAACTTGTCCGAATTCGATTCTGTAAAGTCGTACGGGTTCCTTAACGTTTTAGCTATCAACTCATGTGATTTAATTCATAATTAAATCCCCCAAGCATTACACGATTTTCCTAGATCTCACGGACTCAGATTTCGTCCAAATTTAGACTAGGCTAGGAATTTTCAAGTTACTACCAAAAAGTTTTTCAGCCCAAATTCTTTCCCCAATGGCTTTTCCATAACGACAGGAACAGGTCGTCACAACAACGTTTTTATTAAATAATTTTTTTTTGAAAACGCTGCCTTGGTAGCGTTGTGCATGGGATACATTAGGTTTGATACATTCCACATAGCAGGATACATAGTGTTGTGCACGGGATACATGCAGGATACATAGCATTGTGCACGGGATACATAACATTTGATACATTCCACATAGCGGGATACATAGCGTTGTGCACGGGATACATGCGGGATACATAGGTAAATAAGGGATTTTTGAAATAAGTAGGGATAAATTGATATTAAGGTAAGTAAATGAGTGTAGTTAAGTAATTTGTCCTTAATTTAAACTATAGCTATATTAGGTAATTAACTAGTATATGTTTGTTTTTCCGCATAATTTTACCAAAAAGAAATTGATGAAAAAACTATCATTTAATTTATATTAGAAGTGAAAAGAAGAAAAAGAAGATAGTTTGATGCAGTAAGCTTCTTCTAATCATGATTAAGATAAAGATAGTACCTCAAAAAGGTTTGATGTATGGTTGATTCTAGGGATCGAATTATTTTATTTAAACTAATATTTTGGATCAATATCATTTTTCAACTATAATTATCTTGAACTCAACTTTTTATTTCAATTTTGTGTCTCAACTTCTTTATTGTTTGTAACGGTAGTTTAGTGTTACTTATGTTTAACAATTATATAATTGAAATAAATTTATAGGACCAAAAATGGCAAAGATATAATTTCAAATCACATGTTGAACTTGTGTGATAATTTCAGCAATAAAATAAATTAAAAATAATCTGTGAGCTAATATTTGATAGCACAGAGTCACAAACTATAGAATAAAATCAAATTACAAAAGTTTATTCATGCTATATCTTTAAATTTTTTCTCATTTCTTTTTTAATTTTTACCCAGAAAATTTTTACAGTCATACACGTATTGTGATAGATTTACAATATCAATTTAGAAAGTATGTTGAAAGCATCATTTTTAGCTTATAACACGCCATTTATGAATGTAAATTCATTGATCTGACTTATTCAAATTTGCAAGGCGTCCTTAGAGGAGGAAAGTTAGATTCGAAGTTAAGATATCTGTTTTAAGAGTGGGTAATATTGTCCAGTGGCCTTTTAGTAAAACAATACTTATAATTAGAACTAATTGAGCATCTTGTGTTGTCCCTCTCCATCTACTTGAATCACCTATCATCGTCGTGTTTTCCAAGTTCGAATTTGATACCACTGTTTAAGAATATAGTAAAACAAACAAATGCGATAAACCTTAATTATTAACCTAAGTATGTTATGGTTTAAAACCTAAAGTCCCCAGTGTTGACATCCTTTGAGAGGACGCAACATCGCGGTGACTCGACAAAAAAAGTAATAGTAATCCAATTTTAAAAGAATGAAAGAATTTTAAAAGGGGTAAAATGGAGTAGCCACCTAATTTTTAGGAAAACTAGAAAACCAATTAATTAATTAACTTTAGAAAAAATGCCTACGAAACCAAGAGATTCTAGCTAAGGGGTTCAAGTTATTTTGAAGGGAAGGTGTTAGGTATCCTTCGAAATCCACAATTGTGGTCCCGATTGAATTCATTTTTTTCAAATTGAGGAGATAAAAACAATATACAAGTTTAATAAGTATACAATATACACAAATAATAAAATAAAACAATAATATAAGAAACGACATAAGGTTTGTCTAACATTGACATATACGAAATAATGAATGAAAAGTATACTTCAAACTTCATTCGAATAACTTCAATGGGAAACAACTATGTATACCTGTAAAAACACTTAGTAAAAGTGTTAATAATAAATTAACATGAACAAAAATAAATGAATCAAAGAATAACTTAAAAATAAAAACTCGTCTTATTAACATGGAAGGCCTTAAAAATCGACGGTAATTTCTTCATCGGCCATTTTAATTTGATGAATTTAATAACACTATATAAAAGCAGGATAACAAAGGAACATTTAAAGACCATGCACAATGGCAATATAGAAATGACAGCCAACAAACAAAGATAGATAAGAAATAATATAAAGAATATCCAACCAGATTAATACAACAATTTGGCCAAAGTTCACAAAATAATAGCATAAAAACTAGTTCAAAGCAAACTAAAACAACCCACAATGATTATAGTCTTAGCAAAAATGGAAACTAAACTACAAAACAAACCTGATGATAAATACACATAAAATAGAAACAAAGGGGGGCTAAGTGATTTGTGCTAGTGCCAACAAGAAAAACTTTAATACATACACTATCCAATTTAACATTATAACTACTTAACTACTAGAATGATAAAAACTTGAAGATTAAATATATATATATATATATATATATATATATTCACAAATGTAATCGAGAAATGTGTAAAAGAGAAAGGGTAACAGTGAATTAAGGTCAAGAAATCTAAGTAGCACAATCACTATTGATAATTATAAACAAGGAAGTTTGGCAAAGGAAAGAGTAACAATAACAAAATCAGTCATAACCTTAATAACATTAAGCTTAACGGATGCAATATTAACAATAACTATAACAACAATAAACAAATAATACTCACTACTCCACACTAAGAAAGAAAATATACAAAATCAATCAGTAAATCATCCAAAAAGAAGTATAAAACGTTTAAGTTAACATTCTTAACAAAACAAAAATAACAAATAAAAATAAAACAAAAACAACCCACTAATATTGAACCAATAATAAAACTTATTGAATAAAAATTACTTAACAAAGTATAGGCACAAATATTAACTAAACGTAAAGAATAAGAGAGGCTCACCAAAGACAAGTTTTTTGGCCAAATTTGAAATGGGTTTCGTTGGTTGCTAGTTGTCGACCGAACTTCGCCGAAATTGTGTGTGTTCGTCAGTGGTCACTAGTTGTTGTTTGCTGGAGTGGCGGTTGCTGCTCACTGAAAAAAAGAGGAAAGAAACAAAAGGGTTTTTGGGGTGGTGTGGTCGGAGAAGGTGAGAAGAAGAGAGACTGGTTTTTCCACCTTGGAGGTGGTTGTTTTGGTCTGTTTTTCTGGAGGTTGCGGAGGTGTTTTTCGTCGTGGGGTTTTGGAATGGGGTTTCACCGGAGTTCGATGGCTGTTTGTCTGAGCTATTGGTGTCGTTTTGGTTGTTGTTCATGGAACAGTGGCGGGTTGTTTCGGTTGGTTTTCGACGAGTTTGGGGTTGGTGGTTGCTTTGTTTGAGCAGCTGTTTCAGCTGGGTTTTCGTTGAGCTGTTGTTGGGTCACGATGGTCTGAGGTTGTTGAGGAAGAACGGAGGTCGGAAATGGAGAAAAATAGGGGTCGTTTGGGTCTGGTTTGGCTTTGTTGTTTGAAGGGAGAAGAAAAGCAATTGGGTTTGTTGGGGTTTTGGGTTTTCGTGGCCAATTTGTTGGCCGAATTTCGCTGCTGGTCGAAATCTGGGGTCTGGTAGTGGTGGAGTTTCGGTGGGAGAAAAGGGTGATAACCTGGTGGAGCTTGGAGCTCACTAGTTGGATGGTTTAAGTGGAGTGTTGGCCGGAAAAGGGGAAAACAAAAGGGGTTTTTGGTGGTGGACTCATCGGATTTTGGCTGAACTCCAGTGAACTTGTCACCGAAAAATAATGAACAATAAAAGAATGAAAAATCTGAAAACTACCCCTACTTTTTTATCCACCACCCCTTAATTTAATGAGACAACTATTTTTTAAATATAGAGTTGAAAACTATCAATTGTACAATATCACTATCTTAAAATCGTGGGCCAAAAATAGGTTAATAAAATATCTGTGTATGAATTTCTGAACTGTGCAAAATATCAAAATGAATATTAACAAATATAACAGAGAAAACGAATATGAAAAAATATAATGAACGTAACCAATGACATGTAAAAAAATACAATTAAACAGAAATAATGATGTTATAAGAAATGAATAAATATTTGAACGTATTAAATCGGCTGTAAAAAAATAATATAAACAGAATTAACCGATAAAATCCAAATACTTTGAGAATAAGGATAATTATCAACAAATTGCATTAAAATGGCAAAACATATATTTTGAACTATTTAAAAAATAAAATAGTTAAAAAGTATTAACTTTAAAAATATCAGATCAAAATTTGGTGTCAACACCCAGCAGAGTCGTCATTTATGTTATGATGTATTTTTACTATCTTTAGCACAATAACTTTTGAAATGTTCTAAGTATAAAACAATTTGAGAAAAAATACATAGAAAAGAGTCACCACTTAATTTTTTAAAGAAATTAAAAAAATTCATAATTTAAAAAGACTCTAACAGATTAAGGCTTAAAAATTTAGAAAGAATGAGTAAAAAATTCTTATTTCTGCTTCAAGAAGGTTTTGAAGGCATTTGAAACGTCCGCTAACACACGATTATCCTACGACTTGATTAAATATTTTTTAACTATTTTATAGGAAAATGATTTGAAATAAAAATAATAATAGTAATATTTGATTAACTTTGAGAAAATAATTAAATAAATGACACATTTTATTTTATTTTATTTTTGGAAAAAGGGACCTAAATAAAGCAATTGAATTAAAATACAAGTGATTAAGATTTTAAATAAATTTGATTTATTAGAATTTATTTGAATTATTTAAAATAATAATTTGAACCAATTGAGTTAATTAAAGAGAGAATCTTTTAAATTAAAACTAAATGAGTTAACTAAAGAAAGAATCTTCAAAATTAAAACTAATTGAATTAATTAAAAAATCTTTAAATTAATTAAATACAAGTGAAAGTTTTGATCAAAATATTAAATATGTAAAAATAATACAAGAATTGATAAAAAAAAAAAAAGTTGTAATAAAATAAATTAACATAAAGAATATAGCTCATCTTTTGGGGAATCTAATTAAATTAAGCTAAATCAAATAAAGGGTTAGTTAGCACAAATGAGCAAATAATAATAGAGGAAGAGAAAATAATTCAAACTTTGGCTCCTTGCCCAAATTTAAACTTATGCAACATATGATCATGAAAACATATCTACATGTTTTCTTAATAATTCAATAAATGCTTCTTTCTCAAATGACTCTAGACGAACATTGATTCTGACTTTCCTCACTAGCTTTGAGTTGCCTAAATTCAAAATTTATGTTTCGTCCAAAAGTTATTCAAATTCCTTCGCTAGCTTATCAAGTTGCATGCTATTTTTGTTTCCTTTGAGTTTCCGTTGGTCATTCATGTTCTGCTCTTTTGCCTCATCACATGTCATAATCATAGGACCGACAAATTTATAATTTCTAAGCTGAAAGAGTAGAAATAGAAGTAATAGGATAAAAAATATATATAGATTTCGCATTAGAGCTTTTAAAAGGAGAGGCAAAAAACAACAAAAAGTTCTTCTACATGATTAAAGCCTCAATTTGAAATCATGTCATTTCAAAATACTGCTAAAATTTAATCTACCAAGACTCCCGGCGAACCAAGGACGAAGCAGAGGTCCAATTCTTCAAGGCATCTCCTGGTTCGACATTCTAGATGGCCGGTGTCTCAGTTAAATCTTCAGTAATGAATAAACTTTTGGTCTCTTCAATTGGATATCTTCAAAAATGTCATCAAACATTTGGGTTGCGAGCAGATTTAGGAGCAAAATAGAATCAGACACAGAAATGTCACCCCTCTTCTTGAACTCAGGTTGACGATGGTTTTCAGAATGGTTTTTCTTCCTGGCATAATAGTTCCCTTCTAATTGTATGTCGTAACCATGTTCACACCCACATTCCCATGCTTAGGCAAATGATTGTTGTCGCATTCGGAGAAGCTCCTTTAAGCTGAATCACATTCTTTTTTATCAAAAACTCAATCTTATCTTTGATAGCCAAACAACTTTATGTATCATGTCCTGCAGCCCCTGAATGATATGTGTAATGCTTAGACTCATCAAACCACTTAAGACAAGGCTCGATATCTCTCCACGAAATTGTTTGGATCACTCATGCTGCTTTCAGCCTTTCAAAGAGTTAGGGATATGGCTCAACAAGGGGTGTGTAAGTCTTTCTTTTGTCCAAATTTTGATGAGGCCTTGGTGGAGTTGTTGAATTATTTGGAGGTTGGAAACGGGATGGTTGTTAGTAATGTGGTGAGTTTTGATATGTGAATGTTGCTGGTAGTACGTTGGTTGAGTGTTATAAACAGGTGAAAACATTTGGTTGTATGGGATTTGAAGTGACTGGCTATGGTATGCGTGCATCTGACTTGGCCTTCGCTCCTGAATCTTCATTATAGTTTCACTTCATTTTCTTTCTTAATTCCTCCGATTGTTCCAAATTGAATTGCCTTATTTGTTTCATGTAAGGCTGCAAAGTTTATGACTCTCCCAGACTTGATTCCTTCTTCCAAAGCTTCCCAGTTTTGACGAGGTCTGTGAATTTGGCATCTGTCATGAGTAACATACTTTCATAATACATAGTATCATGAGCTTTGATAAAAATGTCTTTCATTTCATTTCGTCCACTGGAGGTCGAACTCTAGCCGCTTCAGATCTCCAACGGATACCATACTCATGAAAGGTTTCAGTAGTCTTCTTTTTCAACTTTTCAAGGTAAGATCGATCAGGAACGATCTCAATGTTAAACCTAAACCTTTCCATAAAATCCTCTGCCATATCACTCTAGTTGCGCCAAATCTTCAGATCTTGCTCGATATACCAAGTTAATGCATCTCCAGTTAGGCTTCTAATAAACAACTTCATTATGACAGCCTCAATTCATCCTACACCAACCAACTTATCACAATAAGATCTTATATGATTGCTGGAATTTCTAGTGCTATCAAACATCTCAGATTTTGGTGGCTTGTATCCATCAGTCAGGATATACACATAGGTCCTCATACTCGAGTTCCTCTCCTCTTTTGGAAATTCGCATATTCCTAACTTATTCCCTCAACTCATGCATCTTCTTATAATGTTTCTCCTCTTTCAATTTTCATTCTTTCTCCAATAACTCATATGGATCAACAATTAGTATCGGGGTAACAGATGGTTGAGCTTGTGTAACATATATCAATGGAACACATTGAATGTTAGTATCAACATGTGTCGCTGATATATGTTGAGGTATCGAGTGATTTTGAATTGGTGAAATATTATGATGAGAAGTAGTTGGTGTGGCATGTGATGCGTTTGTGGGAATTTGGTTTTGAGGGATTTGGTACGTAAGAAATTAGATGGTATATTGTGGATATAAGGAAATTTGATTTTGAGGGATTTGATAGCCGGGAATTAGGGTGAAAGATTGTGGGTTGATAGGGAACTTGAATGGGCGGTGGGGTAACATGTTGAGTATTGAAGGAATTTGGTTAAATGGACATTGGAACATGATAGATGGATTGGCATATTGGGGTTAACATGAGCTTGATTTGTAAGTGGGTTTATGAGATGCGAGGTCATGACGGGTGTGCTTATGGGTTCAGTATTTTGTGGAGGAAAATGGTTAGGAACAGGAGATTCTAGAGATGGAAAATGAGGAGGCATTGGAGCAGTGGTCATTGGTTCCCGATGAGGGTTGTTGGAGACCGGTAACTTGCCAAAGTTCCTAACACGCTCAACTTCTCCTTACAAATCAGCGATTTGTTGCTTTAGGCAAGCAATATGTTCATCATTACTAGTGTCGTCCTTAGTTCCCGAAGTTTCAAGATTATCTTCAGTAGGGGTGCCACTTACAATGCCCAAAAGGCCTGCCATTAGTGGATCAATCACGTTAGTTCTTGGCCTCCGAACTGCCCATTGATGTAAAATATTTGCGTTATCAGACATCTCAATTGTTAGCGTGAATAAGCCTTTTTAGGAATAGAATTAAAAAAGAAAAATAACAAGAAAAAAATGATGTTAGATGAGGTGACAAAAAATCAAGTAATTTTAATATGCGCAAATAAATCACATACCAAACAAGTAGTGCGTAATGAACATATTAAACAAGTAATAGTAACAAACAACAAATCAATAAGGCGTCTTAATATGCAAGGGACCTCTTTTATGCCTAAGGTAGGCCTAACAAAAATTTAAAGGACAAAATTTTATCCAATATACGTCATTCTATAGCTCTTAAATAATTAAGCAAATATACTCTAGAATAAGTACATGAATAGTTTTATAACTTAATTATATTTTTTACATTAATAATAAACCTAATAAACTAAGTTAGAATGTTGTTGTGCCCCGACTATCATTGTCTTTATTGGTGTTGCTGGGATAAATCTTTCATCCACCAAAGTTTGGATCTTGACAACCATCTGCACTGCAAAACAAATGGTTAGCTTATACCTTCCTACTACAATTTAATTATTTAAGAGCAAATAGTCGGTATTTAAGCACAATTATCCTTCAAATATGAACACATATTATGATCAAGTGTAGCTTGGGTCAAGAACCCACTTTGACATTTGGTAGGTAAACTAATGGTCTTAATGCGCCATGGGTATTAAGACTCTTAGGGGTCGTTTGGTTGGGAAAAAGTTATCCAGGATTAGTTATCCTGAGGTTAGCTATCTTGAGATAACTTATCCCACCATTTATATCATGGTGGGATAATTATCCCAAACATGGTAACCAAACAAGAAACAAAAAAAATTCATCACTATTTATCTTTATCCCTCACACCAAACGACCCCTTAGGTTTGCATGATTCATGTTCCTTAATAGACGTTGGTTTAGCTATATCTTATGTTTTCTAAGTTTTGGCTTACTAGACATAAGACTCCCGAGTGGACAACACGAGTGAGGAGGCTACGTGGTAATACAAAAAAAAGATTCGAAAACCCCGCGCATATGCCAACTCTCCTAACTTTTGGGATTTTGAAAGGAATTTGCGGGTGCGCAAAACACAAATCGTGTGTAAGTGTGATTGTGTAAATTTTCCAAAATTGGAGAAAGTATGACCAGAATGACAGCTTATAAAGCAGTAACAAATATACAATTCATATAAAGCAAAAACAAATAAACATTTTAGAAAAGCAATAACAAGTAAGCAGTTTATATCACATAAGCATGATAGGTAAAACATTAAATAAGTAAAATAAAAACAAGCGAATAAAATGAAACAAACAAATGCTTAAAACCTTAATTTATTAACCTAAGTTTGTTATGGTTTAGAACCTAAAGTCTCTAGCAGAGTCGTCATTTATGTTATGCTGTAATTTTATTATCTTTAGGAAAATCACTTTTGAAATGTTCTAAGTATAAAACAATTTGAAAAAAATACTTAGAAAATAGTAGCCACTTAATTTGTTAAAGAAACTAAGAAAGAGAAACTTTCACATATAGCCACTCAAAAATAGTCTAATTACTCTCCATAGCTATAATTTGATAATTACAATCCATAGCTACATGTTATAGGGAGGAGAGAACCAAGCGAGACTAGGAGAGAGAGGAGAGAGGCGAGTGATGTTCGACGTAATCAACTGACACTAGTTTGGTTCAAGTGCCAACGATCGCGTGTAGTAATATAACCCAACCAAGGGTTGTGATCGTTCCCACAGGGAGTGATTTTGAGAATTAATAGAAAAATAAAATTTAGTTTTAATCAGTCATAGCTATAAACATTAGCGAATATAAACATACTAAGTCTACGGGGTGACAAAAACATCAATTATCAATAGCGGTTTGTATTAAGCTAATAACAAAAGTAATAAAAATATAAGGAAACGAGACAGAGAGACGGGATTCTTGGGATGTGATAGGAATACGGGATAAACTAGACTATCGGGTACATGCTTTTGATAGTAAATTGTTGAATATTTGTGACTAGGCTAGACTATAGTGGGGGTAAATACTCTCTCGAGCAACTTACCCCGAATCAATTCGATTTCTCTCAAACACCGAGTTGCCGCATTAAGCACAACCTCCGCCTTCGCCCATTCACTCTCTAGAGATGAATGTGTGGGAGAAGGACTAGGATTCACTCTCTCAAGTTGAACCCATGTCGACCCAATACCACTGGCCATCAATTTAGTAGTCTTAGTTTTACGACCGCTCTCTCGAGCAAGCCAAAAACACTAAGATGAAATCGTATTTACAACTACAATCCAATTAAGTTCATACACAACTACTAAACTAAATCACATTTAAACAAAAAATAAACCATCAACAAGCAAGACCCAACAGTTGATTTAACCCATATTCACAAAATCACACCCTAAGAATTAAGGTTTTAGCTAAACATGTAAAAGAGGTAAAAATCAATAACAATTTCAGTTTTCATCAATTGGGTATGAAGAATTAAGTCTTAAAACACGTAAAGAGTGAAGAATCTTCAAGACCCACGTCCAATTTCTTGGAGTTGAAACCCTTTGAATCTTCAAGGTCTTAGAACAAAGTCTTCAAAACCCTCTAAAACTTAAACTCTCTCCAAAAACTGTAAAATGTTCCAATATAGAAATTATACAACTTGATACTGAAGACAAGTATTTATAGTGTTCGATAATTTGTGCTGCAGCGGATCACTCGGCGCAGTTAGTCGGGATCGCTGATATACTCGGCGATCCGCTTTTTGGTCGATTTCATCGCCTTCTTGCTTTAGCCTTCAACCTCTTCACGCTTTGAGTCGTTGGGCCATATGGTACTGCTTCGCAGAACTACTCGGTGACACGTCGATTGCTTCATTTCATCGCCAACTTGATTTTTCCCTTCAGGGATTAACACATTGAAACAAAAGGCGATCTCCAGGTCGATCGGTGACTCGCCAACTGGGCTCAGCGATCTTCAAGCCTTCATTTCTTTGTTATTTTTAGCCGTCTTGTTCCTTCTTGCCAAGTAGTGTCCATGTTTTGCCTCAAACTCCAAATACCTGAAACTTAATATTTTCATCAGATATTGAGACAAAATATGCATTTGAGGACACTAATTCTATCAAAATATAGTCCTAAATGAGTCCAATTTGTGGACTCATCAACACCCCCAACTTAAACTTTTGTTTGTCCTAAAATAAAACTCAAGTTCAGCAGTTCAAAAAGGATGTCTCAAACAGTGTTACACAAGACTCAATCATGACTGTACACAACAAAGCTCAACTTACTCATACAACGATTAATTGTATACTCAAAGACTCAAGTTGTGACACACCATTATCAAAGATTCTCAAACTCACTATACTTGCTTAAAATGCAAGTTCAAGCTCAACAAAGGAAATCAAATGCCCTCACACAAAAGAATGATTCCATATTCACACACAATGGTTTAATAATTTAAGGTTCCGGAATCAAATGCAACGCTCACACTCACAAAAAAGAACACTATGCATGCTTTCACCCATAGAATTACTCGTATTTTCCAATCGATATTTGTTTCAGCTCGCTCAAGATAAAAAAAAAAGGTCTTTACAAGGTTTGTAATGGGGCTGAGTGCAAAGGTATGGTCATTTTGGTTCAGTGACTTTAATCCTCGTGAAATGTGGTGCTTTCAACACTCCATTTCCTCTTCTTTCATCATTTTCGTTAGTGCTCATAAGTCATTCCATTATTCACTTCCATGGATTGTTCGGAACCCCATTACTTTTTGCATTTACATCACTTTATTCCATGATTTTTTCTTTTCTTTTTCATTATTTTCTTCTCTTTTTCTCTTATTTTTTTGTATGGATGGATTCCATTTTTCTCAACACCATGGGTAAGGGGATTTTTCTAGCACTTCTTGACTTGCCCTTATCTTTTCACCACACCCTCAACTTAGGCTTTTGGCCTAAGTTGGCTATTCAATCAACCACAAATCAAGAGGATTATAGGTAGTGGATTAAGAGAGGTCATGTTTTCATCAAGTTTCGTCCAAAGAAAGGTAAGGCTCAAGGGGTGTTCAAAAGAGGTTCACACACTCACAAGGTTGGCCATAAAAAGATATATGTCAAATTGGCTCACACTCTTCGAAGTTGCCTAAGATCAAATCAAGAGATAGTCTTACTTAGTCGATCAGACCAACGGGGCAAATTCTAGGTGTTATCATGCATGATTCATAGTAAGCTCATCACACAAGGCATCAACACCAAAGTCAAACAAAACTCCACACTTTCGCTAGTGTGCAACGTTCATCGCAAGATAATCAATTTGATAATTGGCTAGTCACAACGAGATGCAAAGAGTTCACATATAGTATATGCAACTTTATTTGGTCTCAGTTTAGCCATACATTCATGTTCGTTCGATTATAAGCACTATTTGAGTCATCGATATTGATCAAAATCGAGACTCAAATTTGCTAAAGAACAACCACTATCAAGTACATACAAGAGGTGGCAATTTTTTTTTGAAAGGGTCAAAAATCATTTGCAATTAAAAGCACGGAGCCATAAGCTAAAACCTTCCACAAAAAGCAGTGTATATAATTATACAATTCAACCCAGATACACAATTAAAACAGCAGTCATAAAAGCACACAAAGGTGGGCCTCACCCCACCACAAATAAAAACCATTTGTCCTCAAATGCAAATAAAAATTATCTAGCAGTGAAATAAAGCAAAATAGAGAGGGAGGTAAAGAGAGGATCCTGTCTATGCAGTCGCTCCATCTATCTAGGCATCAGTTCCCGATGCCTCACCCTGAACCTGGGCATTAGTGCCCGAAGTCACCTCAGGGGGAACATCATTGCCATATTCACCAAGGTCTGTTGAGTGTGAGTTTGCCAGAAAGACATGCACCGCTCTGTAAAATCCCCTGGCCCATGAAGGAATATTAGGGTCTAGGGTAATGGTCTTCCTGGCAGAAGTAGGCCTCTTGCCCTTGCCTTTCCCACTAGTTGTGGAAAGTTTCGTAGCTTTGCCTTTCGAAATAGTTGTTTCCTTATTTATCGCAATTCTTTTGGACTTCACTTGGGCTGGTGTTATTCTTTTAACAACTTTTGATTTAGTCATATCTACAAAGTCTTGAAGAGAAGTTAGAAAAAAAACTTAAACATAAGCAAAGCAAAATATTTGCAGACAAAACTCGCCAAACCAAATGGCAAATCGCCAAATTTCTTAGGCGAGCTAGATCGAGCTCGCCACAGGAATTAGCTCTAAAACTGCAGCAAGAAGGCGATGGGGTAACCACTCAGCATGTCGCCGATAACTTTCGGCGAGCAAGGACAAGCCCACCGAAAGTTCCAGTGCACAAAGGCTCAGGGGTGCAAACAAAAGGCGAATGAGAAGCATTTCGACAACTCGTTGAGTGCTTTTGGCGACATCAAGTGTTTCGCCGAAAGTTACAGAATTGATCATCAAGTAAAGCATGAAATCAAAGGCGAGATGGTGACATTAGGCGAACCACTGAGTGGTTTGGCGAGCTCGACCCAGCTCACCAAATGGCCCAACGTGCCTATTTTCAACACATATTCTCGAATTTAACCCCGCAACCCCTAAAAACAAAATCAAATCCTGAACTAGTTAAATTAAGGTAGGACCCATAACACCTAAACACAACCCCTAGAATTTTAATCCAGTTTAAGGCATTTCATTATGGGAATTCAACAGTCACACCTACTCGAGCAAGATTATCAAATTAAATCATGCATGTAAATAATCTAATCTTATCAGGCAGGATCAGAACACTTCAACAAGATCTGGCTATTGCAAATGAGCATAAATTTTGATAAGATAAACTCGGGTCGTAGAAAACCAACCTCTGGTGTCGATAAAGAGAAGATTGAAACGCTAGGCGACAATGTAATCCAACTCCGAGCACAAATCAACACTAATAATACTCTAAAAATGCAAGAAATATAGAAACTAGAGTGCAGGTGTGAGTTTGGGCAGATAAAAAGTGAGGGAAAGTGAATGAGTTTGCAACTTTTAAACCCTGCAAAACCGTCCAGTTCTCGCCCACTCGACGACATTAGTCAAGCTCGCCTATTCACTCGGTGGAACGTCGAGTGTTTGGTTTCCTCGCCAAATTTTACAGAACTTCCAGTGAGTGTGGGGATCCCAACGGCGGTCTCCGTCGAGATCGCCAACATGGTCGGCAATTCGCCAATAATTTCCAGGTCTCACTGAGTTTTACAGACTCCAATTTGAAGATGTCTTGAGTCAAATGGCGGATTAGGTCGGGTTCGTCGACCTCTTCGGTGACTCACCGAATAGACCTGTTGCTCGTCACCCTACACTTTTTTGAACACTTTCCACACTTCAACCTGTACAAACAACACACCATTATTTTACCAAAACACAAATAAAAAGCAATAAGTGGTTTTGGGTTGCCTCCCAAACAACACCTTAGTTAACGTCGCGGCACGACGCAAGTCCACCTTCAAACCTCATTCTTGGGGTTAGCCATAGTATCACTAGGCAAACCTCCCTACTGTCTCGGATTGAGATGAGACGATATATGACCCAATTGGGTCTCCAACTGCTTTATCAACACTAAATGAGAGGTGACAATCTGGCTAAGAGTGGACACATCTTCTTTCATTTCTTTCAAAATTTTGTCTGACCCTTCAACTTTGTTGAGGATACGAGAGAGCATATCCTCAAACCTACCACCTTCCAAATCCTTCGGCTTTTGGCGCACATGGGGAGGCACATACATGTCCTTCTCCCCATTCTTCCAGTTAGGTTTTCGGTCCCTCTATTCTCTGTCGCGATCCTTCCAACCATCCTCTCTAGCCTAACCTTGGTTATCACCCTGCCTCGAATTGTTTGAACGATAACCATCGCCTTGGTTAGCTAGAAAATTTACCTCCCCATTTACAAAGCTTCAAACTTCACCTCATCAGGATTTGCACACCCAACCCCCACGACATTGACACCATGGGAACCAGCCCCCATGACAGTTTTGGATAAAATGTCAAATTGTGTCATGATATTGGCCATGTTTTGGTGTCTCTCCTGATTTTTCCCTATTTGCTCCTTAGATAGCTTGAATGTAAGAGGGGAGACCTGGTCTTCACGAGTGTACCATGCTCTGTTTATGGTCATCATGCCATCTAAAAGTTGGGCTGCTACTGCATACAATTGTTGCATCAAGCCTCCAGGTGAAAGTTGGTCAGCGACACCTTTGTTTACCGAGTTCGGGCATCGATAAAAGTACTGCAGCAAAACATTGTCAGGCAGACCATAAGTTGGGCATTGGAGCACCAACTTTTTGAATCGCAGCCAAGTCTCATGGATTGTCTCACCCTCTGGACGTTTAAAACTCTGAATGTTGTCCCGAAGAGTCATCATCTTCGAAGGAGGGAAAAATCTCACTTGAAATACGTTTACCAATTCCTCCCAAGAAGTGATGGATTCGCGTGGCAACTCAGCCAGCCACTTGCACACCTCTCCCATCAACGAGAAAGGGAATAACCTTAACCGAACTAACTCGTGAGAGATGTTTTTGAAAGAGAATGGTCCGCATATATCTACGAAGTTTTGAAGATGTTCGTGAGGATCCTCATGTGCCAATCCACTGAAAAGTCTCTTTAGTTGCAAGAGTTGCAACATAGTGCTCATTATGTGGAACACTACATTTCCCTTGGCTGGAGGTAAACGGATGGCCCCAATACCTCCCATGAGATGGGGTCATTAATGTTGGGCTCTTGGACATCATTGAGATTTCCGATGTCGTCTTGGTGGCCTATCTGGTTGTCATTTCTGCAATTAACACTCATGCTTCCTGTTTTTCAACACAAACAATAGAAACAAAACTGAAAATTAAGTAGGTAGAACTACAACTAAGAAGAACAAAAATTTTACTAAACTAATAATTCTCAAATAACACCACTCCCCGGCAGCGGCGCCATTTTGATGTTCGACGCAATCAACTGACACTAGTTCGGTTCACGTGCCAACGATCGCGTGTAGTAATATAACCCAACCAAGGGTTTGGATCGTTTCTACATGAGTGGTTTTGAGAATTAAAAGAAAAATAAAATTTAGTTCTAATCAGTCATAGCTATAAACATTATCAAATATAAACATACTAAGTTTACGGGGTGACGCAAACGTCAATTATCAATGGGGGTTTGTATTAAGCTAATAACAAAAGTAACAAAACATATAAGGAAACGAGACAGAAAGACGGGATTCTTGGGATGTGATAGGAATACAGGACAAACTAGACTATCGGGTACATGCTTTTGATAGTAAATTGTTGAACATTTGTGACTAAGCTAGACTATAGTGGGGGTAAATTCTCTCTCGAGCAACTTACCCCGAATCAAATCGGTTTCTCTCGAACACTGAGTTGTCGCATTAAGCACAACCTTAGCCTTAGCCTATTCACTCTTTCGAGCTGAATGTATGGGAGAAGGACTAGGATTCACTCTCTCGAGCTGAATGTGTGGGGGAAGGACTAGGATTCACTCTCTCAAGTTGAACCCATGTCGACCCAACACCATCGGCCATTAATTTATTAGTCTTAGTTTTACGACCTCTCTCTTGAGCAAGCCAAAAACACTAAGATGAAATCGTATTTGCAACTACAATCCCATTAAGTTCATACATAACTACTAAACGAAATCACATTTAAATAACAAATAAACCATTAACAAGCAAGACCCAACAGTTAATTTAATCCATATTCACAAAATCACACCCCAAGAATTGGGGTTTTAGCTAGACATGTAAAAGAGGTAAAAATCAATACCAATTTTGGTTTCCATCAACTGGGTATGAAGAATTAAGTCTTAAAACACGTTAAGAGTGAAGAATCTTCTAGACCCACGTCCAATTTCTTGGAGTTGAAACACTTTGAATCTTCAAGGTCTTAGAATAAAGTCTCCAAAACCCTCTAAAACTTCAACTCTCTCCAAAAACTGTAAAAAGTTCCAATATAGAAATTATACAACTTGATACTGAAGACAAGTATTTATAGTGTTCGATAATTTGTGCTGCAACGGACCACTCGACGCAGTTAGTCGGGATCGCTGATACACTCGGCGATCCGTCTTTTGGTCAATTTCATCACCTTCTTGTTTTAGCCTTCAACCTCTTCGCGCTTAAGTCGTTGGGCGATATGGTACTGCTTCGCGGAACTACTCGGCGACATGTCGACTGCTCCATTTTATCGCCAACTTGATCTTTCCTTTCAGGGCTCAACACACTGGAACAAAAGGCAATCTCTAGGCCGATCGACGACTCGCCAACTGGGCTCGGCGATCTTCAGGCCTTCATTTCTTCGTTCTTTTCAGCCGTTTTGTTCCTTCTTGCCAAGTAGTGTCCATGCTTTGCCTCAAACTCCAAATACCTGAAACTTAAGGATTTTCATCAGATATTGAGACAAAATATGCATTTGAGGACACTAATTCTATCAAAATATAGCCCTAAATGAGTCCAATTTATGGACTCATCAGCGAGCGAGAGAGGTGAATTGTATATGTATATCGGTTAGATAATTGTATATTATACATATGTATTTGTATATATGGCAAGCGAGATTGGGAGAGGGAGAAGAGAGTCGAGCAAGAGTGGGAGAGAGGTGAACTGTATATGTATATCGGTTAGATAATTACAAATTATACATATGTATTTGTATATGTGACAAGTGAGATTGGGAAAGGGAGGAGAGAGGCGAGCGAGATTGGGAGAGAAAGGAAAGAAGCGATCGAGAGAGGGAAGAGAGTAGGAGAGAGGTGAATTGTATATGTATATCGGTTAAATAATTGTATATTAACATATGTATTTGTATATTCTGGCGAATTATACATATACAAATGTGGCTAATTATACAAACTCAAAGTCAGCTCACGTAATTAATGTATAATGTTAGTCGCTAGTGGTAATTATAACAAACTATAGCTATGATGAGTAATTAAGTAGTATAAGTTTGTTTAACCGCGTAATTTTTCCATTAAGAAAAATTATAATTTAAAAAGATACTAACAGATTAAGTCTTTAAAAATTTAGAGAAAATGGGTAAGAAGTTCTTAGTTACGCTTCAAGAAGGTTTTGAAGGCATTAGAAGCGTCCGCTAACACGCGGTTATCCTACGACTTGATTAAATATTTTTTGACTATTTTTTTAGGAGAATGATTTAATATAAAAATAATAATAATAATATTTGATTAACTTTGAGAAAATAATTAAATAAAGGACAAATTTTTTATTTTATTTTTGGAGAAAGGAACCTAAATAAAACATTTGAATTAAAATACAAGTGATTAAGATTTTAACAAAATTAGATTATTAGTATTTATTTGAATTATTTAAAATAATAATTTGAACCAATTGAGTTAATTAAAGAGAGAATCTTTTAAATTAAAACCAATTGAGTTATATTATTAATTGAAAGAATCTTTTAAATTAAAACTAATTGAATTAATTAAAAAAATTAAATTAATTAAATACAAGTGAAAGTTTTGATTAAAATATTAAGTATGTAAAAGAAAACACAAGAATTGATAAAAACGAAGTTTTGTTAAAATAGATTAACATAAAGAATATAGTTCATCTTTTGAAAAATCTAATTAAATTAAACCAAATCATATAAAAGGGTTAGTTAGTATAAATGAGCAAATAATAATAGAGGAAGAGAAAATAATTCAAATTTTGGCTCCTTGCCCAAATTCAAACTATATTGAGTTTTTGACCCACCTGTCCTAAGTCTACAATTTTGCCAACAATAATGGGTTCCAGCCCATTAGCTTTCTTGGACCTGCTGGAAATTTCTTGAGGCTTTTGAGTCCATTTTTCATCCATGTATATGTTGTATACAACTACTGTATATCAGTGCATATTGCCTGTTTTTCCAATGTACACGGATGTATTTGCTCGACTTCCTGCGTTTTTTTTCCAAGACTTGTATATCAGCCTCGAAATTTGTATATTGTTCTCCATTCTGCTTCAATTGACCAAAGAATCGATTTGAGGAGACAAATTAAGGCCTTCATGGCCCCTTGTCTTGCAAATAGGGAGAACTTGAGTCCAAATAAACTCTTACGACATTTTTCAACAAAGCAAAGAGAGGAATACAAATTAGTATATGATAAGGAAAATATTCAAAGTTAATAAGACATACAAATAGTATTAACTCATATGAGTAATAGGCATATATGTATGTATACAGATGTACACAGCCTATATCTGCTTTTTTTTTTAAAGAAGGAAATCAAATGATGATATTCATTCTGTCAAAAGACTCATACATATAAATTGAGGCCAAAATTTAATTACAAATGTGTTTTTCTCTTCTTTTTTTTTAAATATACACCATCTAACAATTTAGAAACTTGAACAAACAAAAAAAAACTTATGACGCAGAACCATAGGAAAAGAAAGTGAAGTCAAGAAATAAGCTACAACCAATGACTAAAATTAATATTAAGCTCAATTCAATATTCACAAGGAAGACAACAGTGCAAGAAGAAGACGCGGTAGCCGGTAGGGGTCGGTCGGGTCGGGTCATCTCGCTGGGTTGCGTACTGGTATTGTTGTTGTTGCTGTGTATTGTCGTTGGTATTGAATTGTATGTTGTAGTGGGATTTTCGGCTGAAGGAGTTGGATTGAAGAAATTGGTAAGGAAGAAATGGGCTTGAGAATGTGTAAATAATTGTTGGTGTTGAGTATTGAAGAGAGAATTGACATTGCTGATGAAATTGATGGGCCAAGAATAATAGGCCAAAGTTGGACTAAAAATGGTCTAAGAGATGGAGCAACATATTGGTTAGATTTGAACTTGAAAAATAACCAAATGGATTACAAATTTGGCCAACTGAAGTTAAGGACATAGCCGATTTGAATTAATTGGTAAATTCGACTAAAAGTTAAATAAGACGAATTAATAAGAGCAATTTTCACATTTAGCAAACATAAAAATCATAATTATATGTTATAACTATAGTTTGCATAATTGCTCTCCATAACAAACTTATATGTTTGTTATAGAGTATCAGATTGTATAAATCACTGGGGGCAACAAATTTGTATAAAATTGTTGGCAACCTCTCATGTTATGTCTAGGGTGTACCCCTGGGTCGTGACAAGTCCAAAGTCTACTTCCCCAAAAATATCACCAACCCCATGAAACAGATATGCACCAGTATGCTTAGCATTTAGGTCACTGACTCCTATGAAAAATACCTAGGTTTACGCTTGGAACTTACGCCCTATGGATCTAGATCTTCAATGTGCACCCTATAACATTTTTGATACGTCCCGCCTTGGGACTCGCTCCAAAAAAACGTTTTTGAAATGACTGATGGTCACTAAGGTACACCCGTACACTTATTCTAAACTAGTATTACTAAAAGCACAACGTGATAGTTTGTAATAAATTCATCATCAAATAAGTTTTCAATAAATAATTTAAAAAATACAATCTCGAATATGTCATTTTGAATTGTGAAGATAGAATAGAATAAAGTAATGTACGAGTGAAAATATTACTTACATATCAGAAAAAAATAATAATAAAATATAGTAGTAATTAAAAATCCGGTATTCATTCCACCCTCGTGAGTCGTGTCCTTTTATACTGGTTCGCCTACTCAGTGTTCACTTGGCGCAAAATATCTTCCAAAACCCTAGATCGGCGAAAAATTCTCTCTACCAAAACGAACTCCTCGAGCTTCCATTCTTCGCGAAAAGTGGATTTTCCCCGAAAAAAATTGTGGATTATGACGATGTCACTGAAAAACTCAGACAAACTCTGCTTCGATCACCGCCATCGGCTACACATTACAAATGTAGCCAGTGGCCATGCACAAGGACTTTCCGCAACCAACTGGATCTCAAAAGGCACTACAAATCCATCCATCCAAATGCACCAGTCAAAAACGAGAGACTCAGGTGCAATACTTGCGGTAATTTTTATGAATCGGAGGCAATGCTTGAATCACATCGCCGGTTTTATGGACATCATAACTGACGGTGACGGTTTTGTTGAGGTATTGAAATGTGTTCTTGTTATTGAATAATATAAGTTAATGTTAGTTTTGAAGCCCTATTTGGCCCGTTTCCTGTTGAAATCTGTTGTTGTTGATGAGTATTATAAGTTATTGTTAGTTTTGAAGCCGTATCTTACTTGTTTTCTGTTGAAATATGTTTTTGTTGTTGACTATTATAAGTTATTGTTAGTTTTGAAGCAGTATCTTACTTGTTTCCTGTTGAAATGTGTTCTTGTTATTGAGTATGATAAGTTAATGTTAGTTTTGAAGCCCTATCGGGCTTGTTTCCTGATAATCCTGGGATTATGATTCATATAGTGTTGCTGTTGTGGGTGTTTGGGGCCCTGTTTTGTTATAATCATGTTCTTCCCTGTTCAAGAGGTTTGTCCCTAGAATAATCAAGAGGTTTGTCTCTAGAATAATCATTGGCTATTCCAGAACTCTGCAGGTGACTAGAGCTAAAGTTTCTCTGCTTTTCTAGTTTGTTGGCTTATGTTAGCAGTATGTTAAATTTTCTGGTTCCATTGCCTTCACTCCTTGGGTCCAATTGATGTTCCAAGGCACAAGACAATGAAAACTATTTTATGCTCTAATAAATGCAAGCTACAAGAGACTAGCCCTCGTTTGTATATAAGTATATTTACCCCTTCAAAGCTTCCTGTGATAGTGCTTTTCTTGCCTTGATTACTTATATGCTCCTTTCTCTTTCTCTCTTGTATTGGTGAATATGTGATGAAGTTAGATGTGCCATTATTTTCAAGAGTTATATTAATTTAAATTCAAGGATTCTGTCATGTCCATGAAAATGTGTCCACAAATTTAAATTGAAGGATTCTATACCACGGCATTTTAAAGTGGCACATGGCCATGGCCATGACGAAGTTAAATGTGCCACTTCTGTCATGTAGCTTGCATTACATAAAATGTCTAAAGAATTTGGATTATAAAAATTGTAGTATAAAAACCATGATAGTTTTTCTGTGTCCACGAAATAAAGTTAGAATCAAGTGTCATGTGTGAAAACATTGATGAAAAATCCACTTTTCGATCAAGCCAGGTATTCCCAGACCACACCATTATGTGTGTAGTTATGCCAGTGTACACTTCTTATGAATGATTCTTTGTCCTTCTTCTGTGCAGCTTGAGAATGGGAAAACACTCTGGTTTCATAATTCTCTTACTGCAGAAAGTGAACAACAATTCTGTCATCCTGATGTTCCTTCGTTCCTGGAGTATGTTCAGGTATTTTAGGTGGAATTTGTTCAAAAACAACTTTGTTTAGTGAATTGGTCCAAAGGGCGGGTCACGGATGGATTTCTCGGTTATAAAAGAAAACAATTTTGTTTAGTCAAGATTCTTTGTCCTTCTTCTGTGCAGCTTGAGGATGCTGATATAGTATGCTTCCAAAGATCTCTAACGGCTGAAAGTCTACAACAATTCTGTTATCCTGATGTTCCTTCATTCCTGGAGTATGTTCACAATCGCCAGGTATTTTATGTCTAATCTGTTCAATAACAATTTTGGTGAGTGAGGATTCATATAGCTCAACCACAACTTGCTTTGGACTGAGGCATAGTAGCTAATTCCATTACATTGATGATACATTGTGGATTGCTTCTCAAATTATTTGCATGTTCTGAAGATTTTTACTGTGGGAAAACTAGCTGAAATCTTAATCCTGATTTTTGTGTTGCATTATATACTGGGTTGTTGATAAGTTCCTTGGAACACAATATTCAACTCATAGTAGCTGAAGATCTTTAAAATTCTGATAAGACAACAAATTATTTTAGCTTTATTCTTTGTTAGCAGCTTTGTTTTGACTCATTGTCTGGAACTTTACAGATTTCAGAATGGAATACCGAATATTAGAACCGAAGCCTTAAATGTTTGGTCTTTCTAGCTTTAATTTTGGTTACCGAGCTTGGAACAGAATGTGAAGAGAAAGAAATGAAACTCTACCTAAAGCAAAAGAAAACACCTAGTCTGTCTACTTAGTGATTTTAATTTTAAAGCAATAAACAGTAAGGCAAGATCTGCTTGTACCACATGGAACCGATGAGATGGTTTGGAATAAATCAACTTGTTTTCCACTCCCTAAGAGCTCCCACCTTTTTGCACCCTCTTCGTTTCCTTCCTCTTTCCTCCCCAACTGTGCATAGCATAAGATTTCTGCTTTCTGGATGCTTCTCTAGCATTAGTTTTACTTATTGCTACTCTGATGTGTCGTGAAATAGGTTGAGCTGTCTCAGCCAGATGCAGAGCTAAGATTGTTAGAGGTATTCTACTACAGGATTTACAAGGTATTACTTTCTATTCTTATGGATTATTGCCTCAACTGGTTCATCCAAATTCCACGTAATAGTAAATCAGTTCAACTAATAGGAGCTGTTAAAGCTTGCTTCATCTGCACATTTAGTTTACCGGTTCCTCAAATGGTGGTTTCTACTTATTTCCTTAACTGTCTTTCTTTGCATTATCTATTCTGTTGTTCCTTATGATTGCTTTTGAGTGGATATTCCTTAATTCAGAGAAGATAGAAAACAAAAATGACCAGTATGTGCTTAAGAGATTCTCTTTCTCTTTCTCCCTTCCACTGAACCCATTTTTTCCTTTTGAGAGGGGTCTAATGATAGAATTAGAAGGAGAGTAGTTAAGATGCTTATGTATAAAAGTATATTCTACCCCTTCAAAGCTTCCTGTGATGGTGCTTTTCTTGTCTTGATTACTTTTATGCCCTTTTCTCTTTCTCTATTGTATTGGTGAATATGTGACGAAGTTAGATGTGCCACTATTTTCAAGAGTTGTGTTAATTTAAATTCAAGGATTCTGTCATGTCCATGAATTTAAATTCAAGGATTCTAGACCACGAAATTTTAAAGTGGCACATGACCATGACCAAGTTAGATGTGCCACTTCTGTCACGTGGCTTGCAATACATAAAATGTCTCAAGGAATTTGGATTATAACAATTGTAATATAAAAACCATGATAGTTTTTCTGTGTCCACGAAATAAAGTTAGAATCAAGTGTCATGTGTGGAAACAGTCAATCATTTGTTTATCCAATGCGAAGTCACTGGCCAGTTGTGGAATCTGTTCCTGAGACTTAAAAGCATCTCCTGGTCCATGCCTGATAGAATTTCAGAGGCTCTATTTAGTTGGGAAGAAGCAGGGACACAAGCAAAAAACAGAAGTAACTGGAAAATTGTCCCTGCCACTATTTGGTGGACAATATGGAAAGAGAGGAACCTTAGAGTTTTTGAGAATAGGGAGAGTAGCATGCAACAAGTTAAACTGAATTGCATTTTGACTTTGTGTTACTCTAATGATACCGTCTCTTTCATTGATGTCTTAGACTCATTATAGGGATAGGTCGGTATTATTAGAGTTTCCTTATGTAAATACGGTTTTCAGTACAACCTATGTACTGTTCTACTTCTACAGAAATAGGAACAATTACCATTTTCAAAAAAAAAAAAAACATTGATGAAAAAATCCACTTTTCGATCAAGCCAGGTATTCCCAGACCACACCATTATGTGTGTAGTCATGCCAGTGTACACTTCTTATGAATGATTCTTTGTCCTTCTTCTGTGCAGCTTGAGAATGGGAAAACACTCTGGTTTCATAATTCTCTTACTGCAGAAAGTGAACAACGATTCTGTTATTCTGATGTTCCTTCATTCCTGGAGTATGTTCAGGTATTTTAGGTGGAATTTGTTCAATAATAACTTTGTTTAGTGAATTGGTCCAAAGGGCGGGTCACAGATGGATTTCTCGGTTATAAAAAAAACAACTTTGTTTAGTCAAGATTCATATAACGAACCCCAACTTGCTTTGGACCGAGGCATATTAGTATTTGTTTTAGCTAATTACATAAGATTTATGATACCATAGTGGATTGCTTCTTAAATTACTTGCATGTACTTTGGTTTTTACTGTGGGAAAACTAGCTGAAATAATAATCCTAGTTTTTGTTGCTTTTCATACTGGAGGGTGGGGGAACTTTCTGAATCCCTCCATACATTGGCAATTTGGCATTGAGATTTTTATCTGAACACCATATTCAACTCATAGTTAAAATTCTGATAACATGACAAATTATTTTAGCTTTATGCTTTGTTAGCTGCTTTGTATTGACTCATTGTCTGGAACTTTACAGATTTTAGAATGGAATATTAGAATGTTTGGTCTTTCTAGCTTTAATTTTGGGTACCAAATTTGGAAAAAAATGTAAAGATAAAGAAATGAAACCCTACCTAAAGCCAAAGAAAACACCTAGTTTATCTACTAAGTGATGTTAATTTCAAAGCAATTAACAGTAAGGCAAGATCTGCTTGTACTACATGGAACCGATGAGATGGTTTGCAATAAATCAACTTGTTTTCCACTCCCTAAGAGCTCCCCACCTTTTTGCACCCTACTCGTATCCTTCCTCTTTCCTCCCCAACTGAGCATAGCATAAGATTTCTGCTTTGCTGATGCTTCTCTAGCATTAGTTTTACTTAATTGCTACTCTGATGTGTCATGAAACAGGTTGAGTTGTCTCAGCCAGATGCAGAGCTAAGATTGCTAGAGGTATTCTACTTCAGGATTTACAAGGTATTACTTTCTATTCTTATGATTATTGCCTCTATGTCAATCTTTTAATCTTTGTTCCTTGATTTACTGGTTCTGCCAAATTCCATGTAATAGTAAGGCAGTTCAACTAATAGGAGCTGTTAAAGCTTTCTTCATCTGCACGTTTAGTTTACCGGTTCCTCAAATGGTGGTTTCTACTAATTTCCTCAACTGTCTTTCTTTGCATCATCTAATCTGTTGTTCCTTATGATTGCTTTTGTGTGGATATTCCTGAATTCAGAGAAGACAGAAAACAAAAATGACCAGTATGGGCTGAAGAGGTTCTTGTTCTCTTTCTCCCTTTCACTGAACCCATTTTTTTCTTTTGAGAGGGGTCTAAATGATAGAATCAGAAGGAGAGTAGTTAAGATGCTTATGTTCAACTAGAAGGCAGACTTTGGTCATGTGCCACATAAAATTTCTAAAGAATTTGGATTATAACAATTGTAGTATGAAAACCATGATAGTTTTTCTTTGTCCACGAAATAAAGTTAGAATCAAGTGTCATGTGTGAAAACATTGATGAAAAAATCCACTTTCAGATCAAGCCAGGCATTACCAGACCACACCATTATGTGTTTAGTCACGCCAGTGTACACTTCTTATGAATGATTCTTTGTCCTCCTTCTGTGCAGCCTGAGGATGCTGATATAGTATGCTTCCAAAGATCTCTAACGGCTGAAAGTCTACAACAATTCTGTTATCCTGATGTTCCTTCATTCCTGGAGTATGTTCACAATCGCCAGGTATTTTATGTCTAATCTGTTCAATAACAATTTTGGTGAGCGAGGATTCATATAGCTCAACCACAACTTGCTTTGGCCTGAGGAATAGTAGCTAATTCCATTACATTGATGATACCATTGTGGATTGCTTCTCAAATTATTTGCATGTTCTAAAGATTTTTACTGTGGGAAAACTAGCTGAAATCTTAATCCTGATTTTTGTGTTGCATTACATACTGGGTTGTTGATAAGTTCCTTGGAACACAATATTCAACCCATAGTAGCTGAAGTTCTTTAAAATTCTGATGAGACAACAAATTATTTTAGCTTTATTCTTTGTTTTGACTCATTGTCTGGAACTTTACAGATTTCAGAATGGAATACCGAATATTAGAACCGAAGCCTTAAATGTTTGGTCTTTCTAGCTTTAATTTTGGTTACCTAGCTTGGAACAGAATGTGAAGAGAAAGAAATGAAACTCTACCTAAAGCAAAAGAAAACACCTAGTCTGTCTACTTAGTGATTTTAATTTTAAAGCAATAAACAGTAAGGCAAGATCTGCTTGTACCACATGGAACCGATGAGATGGTTTGGAATAAATCAACTTGTTTTCCAACAGTGTTTTGTTCTATTATGATCGTGCTCCGCTTCAAGATATATTGACGCATTGAAGTATGGTCTGTGATTTTGTTGTTCTTTTGGCAGTCATTAGATTTCTTCCATCTTTCTTTTTCATTTTTATAAGATATTCATACAATCAGACTACCAAAGCAAAGTACTGTAAATTATGTTATTAGGAATCTAAAGACAAAGGTAATATATGGGCCTGGTAGCATTATTGGTTACAACTTGTCTTTGTGAAAGCTCTAAGTTGAACAAATTTTCTTCTAATTACTGAACAGCCCGACCCTTTCGCTACATTCATTTAATTTTGTTTTTGTGTATCATTATATTCTTGTCTCTGACAGCAAATTCAAAATTTTGGGGAACCTTTTGTCTTGGTTATGCACGAGAATCGGACATTAGCTGAACTTAAGCTGCATATACAGAAGAAATTTCAGGTCCCAGATGAAGAATTTGCTAAGGTAATTTGCAACTTGACGTTTTCATTACCATGAATGAGGGTTTCAATAGGCAGTTACAAGAATTCCTTTCTCATTTAGATCCTATATTAGGTAGTTACTTCTTTTGTTTAAAATTTTGCTGTGGAAATTTGCATTCCTCTCGCTTGGTCACCCTCGGTACCTTGAGGACTTGGACATCTTGTCGAGTCATTTCCAGGTGTTAAAGTTACTCCTCAAATCTGAAAAAGAAAAATGCAAAGAAGGAGTGGTGCTTAATTCATGATCTAGTCTCATGTCCTCACCACACATCTTTGTGTGATTAATGTTAGATTGCTTTTTATCTTCTTGTTCCTCTGCAGCAAAGTGACGTTTCTGTTGCTTGGGAGCAGTATCTTGGATTGGACCATTCTGATGGTGCTCCTAAAAGGACTCATGCAGCACATCAGGTAATTTGTGTATCCGGTCTTACATGTTAACACTGCAATTCAGTGCTTAATTCCTAAGATTATATCAAGTAGAGGCTTAGTCATGCCACTGTACGCTTCTTATTAACACCATATTCAACTCATAGTAGCTGAAGATCTTTAAAATTCTGATAACATGACAAATTGTTTTAGTTGTATTCTTTGTTAACAGCTTTATATTGACTCATTGTCTGGAACTTTACAGATTTCAGAATGGAATATTAAGACCGAAGCCTTAGCCTTAAACGTGTGGTCTTTCTAGCTTTAATTTTGGTTACCAAGTTTGGAAAAAAATGTAATGATAAAGAAATGAAACCTTACCTAAAGCAAAAGAAAACACCTAATGTATCTACTTAGTGATTTTAATTTCAAAGCAATTAACAGTAAGGCAAGATCTGCTTATACTACATGGAACCGATGAGATGGTTTGCAATAAATCAACTTGTTTTTGACTCCCTAGGAGCTCCCACCTTTTTGCACCCTCCTCGTATCCTTCCTCTTTCCTCCCCAACTGAGCATAGCATAAGATTTCTGCTTTGCTGATGCTTCTCTAGCATTAGTTTTACTTAATTGCTACTCTGATGTGTCATGAAACAGGTTGAGTTGTCTCAGCCAGATGCAGAGCTAAGATTGCTGGAGGTATTGTACTACAGGACTTACAAGGTATTACTCTCTATTCTTATTGATTATTGCCTCAATTTTCAACCTTCGCATCTTTGTTCTTTTGATTTACCGGTTCTCCCAAATTCCATGTAATAGTAAGGCGGTAAAGCATGCTTCATCTGGACATTTAGTTTACCGGTTCCTCAAATGGTGGTTTCTATTAATTTCCTTCTGGAGAGAACTGTCATCTTTTCTGTTGTTCCTAATGATTGCTGTTGTGTGGATACTCTCAAATTCAGAGAAGTAGAAAACAAAAATGACCAGTATGGGTTGAATAGGTTCTTGTTCTCTTTCTCTCTTTCACTGAACCCATTGTTTTCTTTTGAGAGGGATCTAAATGATAGAATCAAAATGAGAGTAGTTAAGATGCTGATGTTCAACTAGAAGGCAGACTTTGGTTTTTTTTTTTTTTTTTTATAGAGAAGATCAAGAATCTCACAGATAAACCTGCATCCTCCAAAAAGTAAAAAAGAACGGATATAGGAATAAAACGGGAAAACAAATAATGTGATGTACAAGGAAAACAAGAAAAAATGTAATCAGTAACAGAATCTTGCAAAATTGAGAGCAGTACTAGTTAGTATTAGAAGTTTGATAAAGTGATGGTAGTTAAGTCATTAATATTAATGTTTTCTACTTAAGCTATGTTTTAATTGCAAGTAGTGCTCACTGTGAGTGAGAATTTGAACTTATATTTTTTCCTTTGATGTTGCAGAATAGGAGCCTGCATGAGAAGCCTGTGAATGCATACAACTAACAACGTCCTTAAAAACATACTGGGTCTGATATTTTGTTCCGGGAGCATCTGTTTCTGATACGGATGTGAAATATTGTTTAGATTGAACATCTAATATGGGTAAAATCTCGCCTGCAAACTATTACTAACTCCTTCGTTCACTGCTATTAAGTCACACGAATGTACAAACTTAGCAACTGCTATTGAGACTGCTGCATACCCTATGTTGAGACTGCAACTGCAATGAGATTGATGTTACTAATGCATTTGAATTTTAGGCTAAAAACATAGTGCACCCCTTTAACTTTTCATGTCTTTCACGTTGACACCTTATTTAAGATTTGTTCCTATCTTCGGCAGTACGTCTAAGCAACAATTTTTTAACATAAAATTATTTTGGGATTTATGTCTAGTAAACGAGTAATCAAAGAGACATGATTTGCTGATTTTTTGGGACTATTTGGATCATGACAATTTTTCAAAAGTTTATTGCCTTAGTTCTTAAAGTTTAATCCTTTAGACATCATCATATGAAACCCTTTAACTAAATTTATTTTCTTGAAATTATTTAAATATTAGTTTTTTCATTTCATATTTATTTTGGGATTCAATGAATTTTGACTTTCGTATTATGGTATTTAATACTCTCCAGTTAGACTTACAATTCAGTATTCATTATTAAATTGCAAGTTATTATTAGCAAGAAAAAACCAACAATCTTTACATAGTGATGATTTTTCATAATCATAGTTACTATGAACTTTTTAATACTTGGTCATAATTATTTTCCATTACACATTTAATATATTTGAATTCTTTTACATATTTTATCCTTGGATTATAGTTTTATTTCCACATTACATTTAAATGTTATAAATTGTTTAATAAATTAAATATTAAATAGTAAATAGTAAATCATCATATTAGTATACATAAATTACCACTAACTCTTCATTATGTAAATGTATGCAACTCTCACTAATTATATTCGTTATTTTTTTCTCTCATCTCTCATTCATAAACTCAAATGAATTAATATCATATTTATGACAACTCTTTGTGTTCCTCAATGCTATCCTGACTAATTATATTCATTATGATTTTTACTCTCATCGGTAATCTCAAATGGATTAATATCATATTTATGACAACTTTTTGTATTCCTCAATGCTATCCTATAAATAGTGACATTTGACACAATAATGTACAGACTTAAACCAATTGAAAAAAAAACATGAGAAAATCTCTATACTCTCTTCTCTTGTCTCTATTTATTTGTTTAGTTTAACATTTATGTTTCTTGTTTGTTGCTATTGTACAACTTTCTATTGCTGTGTTATTATTATTGAGAATTTACCATGATTTGTTGCTTTGTATACATTAGCCTAGCATGTTGATTTTAGTATCCTCATTTGAATATTGAATTTGCGTGATAGTTAGTTATTTTTACTTTATGCATTTTCAGTCAATTTTATAGTTAAATGTATATTCTTTTTATTAGGAAGCTATATGTCGTTCCTATCGAAACAATGATGGTTTTTGCAATACAAAATTTATATGAAGTCTTTTGGGATAAACGTGCATCACACGTTCCCAAATCTAGTTATTTAATAAAGACTTATCAATTTTATTGATGTTTTAACTCTAGTAGTATTATACAGTCAGTTGAAACATGATTCACTCAACTGGTTATTACAAGTTGGGTATCAACCACGTCTCTCCCTAGTTTAGAAGTAAGACTAACTCATATATTTTAAAGACTATTACCTTGATTTAAATATTCTTTTGATAAAAAAATTATTTGCAAGTGATAGTTGATTTCAATATAGACTTTTAGATTCCTCTAGACAATTTTAAGCTTTAGTTACCCAATCAACTATTAGTCTAGAGGTGAGAAATGAGTGGGTTTGAGAAGAATTTGAGAATGTTCTTTCTCTTCTGATATAAGATTCAGACAAAATAAAACTAGGATGGAATTGGATTTGCCAAATGTAAAGTTCAAACATTTGTTAGTTTGGTGTGTTTGGTATGAATGAAAATGTTTTCTTTATTAATCGTAATCATATCGAACTCCAAAATTTTAAACATCAAACTACTAATTTACCCTTTTATCAAATTTTAATGAGCTAGCATTTGCCCAACCCTTACCACATCACACTATGTAAGTCCTCGAAGCGACCCTTGCCCTTTTGCAAGCGTTGCCACCTCCACCGCCTTGCTTTCCACTCTATATAACACTGAAATGCATGTGTTTTCTACTCTATATAACACTAAAATGCATATGTATTTAATTAACAGGAGAGGTTTTTGTAGCCTTACAACAGAATGCTACTATCACCTTACTGAAGTGGCGTCCACCTCCAATACATACAATCTGGACTGATGGCAACCTCAATCAACTTGCCGACATGGATTTGCTCTCTTTACTTGAAGTTGACGCTGATGCACAGTACCAACAAACATCCATCCATCCTCAACATAGAACAAACAGGTATCCCATTATAATTTGCATTAAAAAAAACTATCAGCCTCTCAAAACCAATCAACAAGTTCACCATGCTTTTTGTTTAACCCTTTTTGCAGTGTTGCTCCCCCTGCAAGGCACAATTACACAAGGAGATATTGCTCTATGTTGAATCAATTGTAAGTTCCCACTTTTGTTACTGTAACGGATCAATAATGTACATTATACACCACCAATACATTCTTGAATATTCTTCTATTCAAAATACAAACCAACTGGTAATGAACTTCAAAAGGGACAAACTTCAAAAGGATCCTCAATTATTATAAATTTGGTACCACTTCCTTATGTTTATAAGATTTATAAGCAAAACTAACTTTTTACATGAAGTTGATACTTTACCCTTTATTTGATTTACACGGTACAGAATTGAAATAGATCCTCACACTTTGAACACCAGTATGCCTCCTACAACCAACTCACTATGCTCTTCGTAAATCATCAAAATTTCAACTCCTAAATCCTATAAATGGATCCAAAATTTAAAGTTTATAACATCGGACACATGGCTGTGCACTATTAAGAGCATTAATGCTCTCCAAAATTCAAAACTAAGAACGCAACAATATAAACTAACTGTCTCACCTTACTCACCTTATAGTATTCATTATCAGTTGCTATTGTCAGTTCAATGCCTTTGTGATACAAACTTCCCTTATAGCACACTATGATTTTTAATACTCTCCCTCAACTTATGTGTACCTTTGTTGAATAGAATTGCTGATTAATGATGCATACTTCTTGGAATCTATTGATATTCACAAACATTGTAGGCATCGTTGGAAGACCATTATACTTGACATGTTTATAGGAGGAATATTATAGAAAGTGGACCACAAGAATGGCATATTTCTCCCGCATCTCCTATCACCTAAAGCTTTCCTTGTATTAGTAACTAGGTAAATTATCTGCGTGAACTACGTCAATAAGTTTACCCATATGATCATTTGGTAATATCCGTATTTTCCAGTGCTTATACTAAATTTTCAAGAATATTTTATCCATAGATGAGTTGTAATATATTTTTAATCCCAAAACACAAAAGATTAGAAATTATGAATTTTAGATATGATCTTGTAGCAAATTTGGTTAAAAAATAAGAGACAAATTGATTGTGTATGCGCGTATAAAAAAAGTATATTTACTCCTAACTCCACGTCTTTTCGTATCATCAATTCTCAAGTTCATTTCATTCAAATCCTAAAAGTAGTAAAAGACATCTATTATATGATTAAGGCACCCATCAATCAAATAGGGAATTCTGAATAAGGAAAATTTAGTATTGCAAATTTTAAATAAGAAATAGAAAGACAATCATCTGAGTATTGAATTAACTCTTGCTTATTATTCATCTTCTAAAATATACAGATTGGAGTAGAAATTTAAAAAGGCAAACTAACTCCAACTCCACAAGTAAAAACAAAATAGCACATCTTAATCACAAAACAGATAAACAATCCCAACAAAAACTCTTAATCAACTGTTGATCCAACACTGTTTCTACTTTCAGCATCACCACCAACGGAAGGATCATAGCAGCAATTTTTTGTGGACTGAGGTGTTGACTTGCAGAGCAAACTGTTGCAGATGAAGGTACATTTAACAGAATGGGTGCGTTTCATTCATTTCTCTGCCCTATAATTCCTTCTCTCATCAACTCTTCATGCTTTGTTATTGTTCCCAACTTATGGTAACATCTATGACATATTAGGAAAAAAATACATTAGATAGTTGGTGATTGAGATTTATGCACATCCAATGCTTCCAGAGTTTGAAAAGTTAGCAAAATGAACATTCATAATTAGTACTACGCTCAGGTTTGCCCCTTCATAATTTATAACTAAACAAAGAGAACTAATCCCGCAGATCAAATGCTCAGGTACATATTCCTCTACTCTTTCAGAATCAAACGACCTTTTGGTTTAGCCCCCTTAAGTATGTTTACCCAGTTCCGAACAGTCATTAAACTACTGAGGAAGAAATGGTAAAATACTAGAATGATCACTCGATGTATAAGTGGCTCTGGACTCTCCGTATCTAGAATAACTAGAGACTCCTCTCTTAGCAATACATATTAGTCAGTTTCAGGAAGAGCAATTATATACCTTCAAGTCCTTTGTAGAAAGTGGTTCTCCTAAAGTGACCTTATAAAACACCTTGATCAATATTAATAAGCTGCTTCCATATAGTCCAAGCAAATCAATATCTAAAGAAAGCGAAGGGCTGGGTATAGCATCCCTTCATTGATTTTCCTAACTAGAAAACATTAATATTTGTTTTAGGCCCTTGAAGGTGTATATTATCTACCTCCAAGTAGTATTTAGCATGCATTTGTTGTAGGCCTTGGAAGTGTATATTATCTAAATCCCTTCGACCATCGTAGGAGAAATAGTTGACATGCAGCAACATAACGATCTACCATTGATATAGTGTGTATGCACCCAGAACACACCCTAATTACATGCTATGCATTCAATTAACATGCTGAGTAATGGTGATTATTTTTTAAATTTATTTGTAAGTGTATGACACGAAACAAAAGGCAGTGTTTCCTGCAAAGAGTACTACTGCTATAAACTACAAGTCCGATCAGAAGAGAAATCCATATTATTTCTCTGCAGTAGATTGTTGCAGCAATTTGTGGTTGACATGTACATACAATTAGAAACAACGGGACTGAAGTACTTTAGATTCGAACAATCAAATTTTAGAAGGGAGATACTACAAGGTATTGTTGATAGCTGTCTTGGCAGGGGAATGTAAACGAGAGAAGGTCGGATAAAGGGTATTACTTCCAGGATTGTTCATTGGAGAACGGAGAACCTCACCAAAGGCCTTTTCATAGCTTGAAAGTTCTGTTTGGCACTTTTAGTTTTTATGTATGTTAGATTTTCGTAGTTGTTACAATATATTATATTCATTTTGATTGGTGTAGTACTTTAGTTCTAACATGATTTCCTTTGTGTTTTTCTTAAGGGCTGCAAATTAATATGGATCATTTGATTTCCTTTTGAGAAATTTAAGTCCACAATGAGAACAACGTGCACACGAATATAATTTCAAACCACTAATTTTGCAGTTAGCCAGCTTTGGTGTTGTGTATTATCATTAGTTCAAAATCAAATTACAACAAGCTGAGATTTATTAGACTAAGGGGTTGTTTGGTTGGAAACAAGTTATCCCAGGATAACTTATCTTGAGGTTAGCTATCTTGGGATGACTTATCTCACCATGTATATGGGACAACTTATCCCATCACTATGATATAAATGGTGGGATAAGTTATCCCAAACATGGCAATCAAACAACATAATTTTTTTTTTATCCCATCACTATTATTTCTAATCCCTCACACCAAACGAGCCCTAATAGTCTTGTAAAAGTGCTACTACAGCCTTCAATGGAAAAGATTCAACTAACAACAAATATACGAGCAGGAGCAAAGTCAAATTATAGTGATTTCTAGCTTCGGAAGTATGAATCTCAAAACTAGGCATACACATGCAAGACAAGTGCGACGAATTTTCTAGTACATTATTAAAAGTGGGTAGCTCTAAAGTAGAATGTTATTTTACCTCAATATTGAATTAAAAATACTATAAAATATATAGTTGATTAAATATTAAATAGTAATAACCCCCTATTAAATATTTAGTTTGCCGCACATAGGATTGTTTATGGTTATGGTTAAAAAACCAAACCGATTAAAAAAATTGATAGTGGGTGTGGTTTGGTTTTAAATTTTGAATACGATACTATTTGGTTTGGTTTTGGTTTTACTAAAATAAACTGCAAAAACAACCAAATCTAATCGAGAAATTATATTTTGTTAAATTTTAATGAGAAAATTACGCAGTTAAGCAATTTTATACTACTTAATTACTCATCATAGCTATAGTTTGCTATAATTATCACTTGCGACTAACATTATACATTAATTACGTGGGCGGAGTTTGAGTTTGTATAATTAGTCATGTTTGTATATGTATAATTCGCTAGAATATACAAATGCATATGTATAATATACAATTATCTAATCGATATATATATATATATATATACAATTCACCTCTCTCTCACTCTCTGTCCTCTCTCTCGCCTCTCTCCTCCCTCTCCCAATCTCGCTTGCCATATATACAAATGCATATGTATAATATACAATTATCTAACCGATATACATATACTATTCACCTCTTTGCCCTCTCTCACTCGCCTCTCTCCTCTTTCTCCTCCCTATAACATGTAGTTACGAATTGTAATTATCAAACTATAGTTATGGAGAGTAATTAGGCTATTTTTGAGTGGCTATATGTGAAAGTTTCTCAATTTTATTAACTTAAGTCTTAACTTTACCATTTTCTCAAGCCCAAAACTTCAATTTTAGCCCAACTATTAAAACCCTAAGACCAAGTCCATCAAAATCTATTACTTTAATCTTTACCTACCCTATGTCACATTAGATAGTCATACACTTTCTCTTAATTGAATCACTTAATTATTCATATAATAATAACTCTAGTATTGCTTAATTGAATACATAATAACTTTCTTGTGGATTGTTCGTGTATTAGGTGTCTGTGTTTATCGAGATGCGTATGGTCTCAACAAATTTAATTTATTACTTCCAAATTGAAAAAACCAAAAAATCCGAACTAAACCAAACTGACAATAACCAAACCGACAGTTATCTTTTTCGTTTGGTTTGATTTTAGAAATTTAAAAACCAACTAAATTGGTTTGGTTTTAGTTTTAGCCAACAACCAATCCAAACCGAACCATGAACACCATAACCGCAAATGATTAATTTGTATCTCTTCCAATTAGTAAAATAATTTATTCTCTATTCTTTTTATCTTTTCACCTTTTACAGTTATGACTTCTTTTTTTTTAACCCCTCCCTAGGAGGTCCCATCCTTTTTGCTTTCTTGGTGACTCGAACTCGCAACCTTCGGGTTGGAAGTGAGGGGTGCTTACCATCCGAGCAACTCCTTCTCGTCCAGTTATGACTTTTTAATAACATTTTTCAAGTTTTTTTAGTGACTTGTTAAATTCGACCCACGATGGTAACTGTTCTACATGTTTTAATCCAACCATTTCTGTTCTTAATGCCAATTTATGTTAAGCATAGAATTAAATTGAAGGGTGCAATAAAGAAGGATAAAAGAAAAATAGGTTATTAAATTGTGCCATTTTTTCCCCAATAATTCAAAGGTTACCAAAGCTCATCCGAGTTTATGCTTTACAAAGTGTATTTATAGAGAGTATATTAAAAAGTGAGAAGCAACAAAGTTAAAAATTGAAAAAACCTAAGTGCCTACTAAAAATTGGTGGACTTTATTGCCCTTCATCTGTACACTATTTTTATACTGTCAAAATAGTGATGATCCATAAACTAGATTAAAGAATCAATCATTTTACTTATTTATGATTGGAGTAGTATGAATTTCTTTATATGTTCCTTATGTCGATATTTTCTTCATTCATTTGATCAAGTTTTTTTTTTTTTTTTTTTTAAATTTCAAATGGAATTTGATTAATTGCACTCTTTGATGCGTGAGTTACATTCTTGGAATTAGGTTGTCAATTTAGCTTATTGGCAAATTCATGAAAAAAGATGAAGGTTTGGTTGATAGAAAATTACTCATAGAAATCTATTTAATTTTTATTAATGTTGGGATAAGCATAGTTTTGATGATTGACGAAAAGCATGGAACATGTAGTCATAACCTGGGGTGGACCTATTTGGTTGCAAGTGGGTTCATATGAACCCACTTCGTTAAAAAAACACATGTATATACATATATATTCAATCTGTTTTTTTTTTAAAAAAACAAAATAGTTTATATAAATAATTTGACTCCACCTAAACCAATAGTAACATGTAGCCCTGTGGCAAAGTAGGTACAATTTGACTTGACCCATCATGGGTTCAATTCCCACCTACAGCATAATGCTGTTTCATTTTTTTTTTTTATATGTTGAACCGACGAACCATTGGTCAGGATTCATGAATCACTGGAACCATTACCCATCAACATAAACATCAATTGCCGGAACCATTTCTCATTTACGTATCATGAATCCAAGTTTCACAATAGTGTTTCAGGACAAATGTAAATAAGCACATTCACATGAATAATGAGAAGATGATAAATTTCACATCAATAACCAATCACACACAAAATCATGACACATCATCAAAAGTGAGTTAGCATAACCATTTAAGTCACTCGTGGCACATCACACAATATCATATCAACGAATTCATTTTCCCCAACATGATCATTACTAATATTCGGACAACATTTGATAACAAGTATAATATACGAGGACCTTGACCATTCTCTATTACTCTCAATCACACAACAAGATATTCAAGGTTCAATACACTTAACAAAAGGTCAAAGAGGTCCACTTGCCTTAAAAGGGAATAAAAAGGTCGTAACTTCCTTTTAAGATAGTGAAATGACCTGATTCTTTTTTCTATATCTTCAAAATAATAATATGGACCTACTCGTTTGATCGAAGATGAATTCGATGCTCGTTTCCTAGGAAAATATTATTTCAACTCAATAAATAATTATTTTATATTTCGCGATAAAGTCCAATTTCGCCTTAGCAAAAATACATCAAACTTTATTGATCAGTCCTATTACTCTTGCTCAAACTTTTAAAAGTTTCGAAATATTTTTTCAATCTTTAAAATTAATAACGAACTTTTTAGTTGACACAAATTGCATAAACAACGCCAAAGCACCCCAAAAGCTTAAAAACTTATTTGAAATCTCCCGAACACAAACCAAATATGCCACTAGCTTGAAAATGTTATTTCGGACTCATAAAATCATCAAAACACCCAAACAAGGTCACCTTAATCTAATGTTGACCATAGTCAACTTTAATTTAAGAATCTCCAAATTTCAAAATAAGGATATGAAACTCATTCAAATGCTTCAGAAACTGAATCAAACCTTCAACTTGACCAAATATCATCATTCGGACCTAGTGAAATCATCAAAACTTGGTAATTACTTTTCTAACCTCATACATTCTAAGGTCAAACTTTAGCCTTAGCTTTTCCCGCATCTCGTCTAATGGCTCAAAATCAAAACAACATTATATATAGACCAAAATCCACATTCCAGAGCAAAAGAACTTTCAGAATTTCATTCTGAGCTTGCTATTACAAAATTTCCACTTTGATAAACTATTTTATGCTTTCAACTTCCAAAACAGAAATTTTTTGTCAAAACTCATCTAAATACCTCAAGACCTATGCCAATAGTCCTACTAACCCAAAAGTCACATTTTGGAGTTGATGAAATTGACAGAATTACATTATGAGACTCAAAACTCCAAATGTTGACTAAAGTCAACCATTTCAACTTAAAAAATTTCAAAACTCCAAAACTTTCAAAAATCTCAATTTTTCGATTCAATTTCCAATCTAACCTCAAAAACTGATCAAACACAACTTGGGACAACTATCGGAAGGGATAAAATGATAATTTTTCAAAAAATTCTAAAAATGACCTTCGGGGTCATTACATCTACTAGAGCATGTTTTGACCTGAATATCCTTGTTTAAGTTCATGGCAATGAAGAAGTATTGGAATTCAACTGGAGAATAATAACTGCAACAACATACACAATATAGTCTCACTAGTGTAGTCTGAAAAAGGTAAAGTTTAGTGTTTACACAAACCTTATCCCTAACTTGTCAGGTAAGAATCAAAAAAACTAATTACTTGCAAGATGTTTCAGGTCCTCTAGCTACTGCTATATCATAAAAAAGAATCAAGATATCTTCTAAATTGAAAATATATCATGTGTGATCCCACAAGTAGGATCTAGGGAGGGTAGTTTTTACACAGACCTTACCCCTAACTTAAGAAGGTAGAGAGATTGTTTCCAATACACCCTCGGTTGTAGCTTCTGTATTGCAACAAAACTGAAAAATCACCACCCTTCATATATGCCTGAAGGATGCAGGCACCCATGATTTTGTTGTATTCATACTAACACCAATCAAAGTCATTTCATGAATAAAGTGTGATCAATTAACCAACCAATGTGTGGTTAATGATGTCCTTTTCTAGCTTTACCTACATGGCAAGAGAAAAATCAAAGTCGGGGTGGAAAATGACCTACCACATATAAAAATAGAACTAACTAATCCTAAGTCAAAGGGTCGAGAAACTCAATATCACTATTCTCGAACAACTTAGGGCGGGGCCTTCTTTACATACTATTACTGATATGAAAATAATGGTCAAAATCATATTCAATTGTCAACTAAACCTCATTGGAGGATTGACTACTGATTCCGAAGAAACTAGAGTTACATCTCTTTTCCATTCAAGAGTTCTTATGTGTTTCCACAACCTTTTGAGAACATGAAAAATGGATAAATTCATTTTCTTGGGAACACATACAACATTCGTCACTATAAAGAGGAGACACTTTCAAGAAATAAGTGATATGCATTTTAGTGCTTACCTTATTATCAGTTATATCACCAATAACAAATATGTTTCTATGACCCTTGATTCTAAGATTTTCATCAATCTTCAATCTTCCAAAATTATCGATTCAATCCTTCAAAAATGTCACTCCCCGAGGCTATCCCTTAGACGTAATACGGGATCTAGGGTCACGAGTGATCTCAAGCTAACCCTGAGTCTGCATATAACAAGCATACTGAAAAATAACTAAGTAAATCATGTACTAAGCAGAAGCTAAAAACAGTGGATATCTAAAATGGGGAAAACCCAACTAATCTGAATATATAATATATAAAAAGAGTTTAGTGATGACAGAAACAACACTTAACAACTCGAGCTGAATCTACTACTATGTCTGAAAAGTCTCTAACTGAATTGAGTTGCTGGGACATACCCCTAACTAACTCTAACAAGACTGAAAATTAGAAATAAAGACCGAAAAGTAAATTAATATATAATAATAACAATCCAAAAGTTGGATCAATGTTTGTCTTTAACGCATGTAAAGAAGTGGAAGAATTTTATAACATTAATCTAACAGTTATTATTATAGTTATCACTAAAAAAATTTAATATATGATAATAACTAATCAAAAGATAACTCCTCCTTTCATGTGGAAAATTAAGATAGGTAATTTTTGCTTTAAATAATTATAAGTTAAATACATATTAATCACAAATGCACATTTATTATAGGGATAAGGGTCTGAAAAATATCTCAACTTTGGTCGAATTTGCTGTTGCGTTACTAAACTTTCATGATGACCTATTACCTCCCTAAACTATTTAATAGTGTATTTTTTACCCCCTGACCTATTTAATAATGTATTTTAAAGGTATATATGTGCCCACGTGGACACATTACTATTTATAATTTTGCATTATTTTTTATGTCCACGTGGGAAAAATATATGTTTAAAATACGGTATTAAATAGTCTAGAGGTAATAGGTCCTCATGAAAGTTTAGTATCGCAACAACAAATTCGACCAAAGTTAGGATATTTTTTAAACTTATCCCTTTATTATAGCATAACTATAAAAATAACTTTTTGTTATATAAATGAGAATTTTTTTCTTCATTCTTTTCATTAAATAATTTATTTATTAATTAAAAGTTTTAAAACTACTAAAAAGAGATGGTTTATTTATTTATTTAATTTGTGATTGATTTCTAATATGATAGACCATATCATATATTTTTAGGGGCAACAATATCTAATAGCTATGAGAAATGTACATAGGTAATATTATACCTTTCAACAATGACAAAAATTTAGAATATTAATTAGAAATCGACAAATAAATACACATAAAAATAAAAACGTTATATTTTTCATCTTCATTCATTCGCATAATAGTAATAAGAAGAACAATGTTAATTAACAAAAAATGCTAATTGAACTTTCTAATATATTGGTTAGTAGAGTTTCATAATTTATTCTTTTGTTGAATAAAACATAATTTATATATCTGATCAAAATAAAATAAATAGAATAATAGTAATTGAAATCAAAACAATACATTAATGAATCTTCAAAATATTTGGAAACCATTTAAACGTTATACTAATATGACCATCTCTTTTGATGAATCTTCCAAGATAATAAAACTTCCTTCTTCATTTTAATGAACTCGTACCAAACTCATGTGAACATCTCTATGATATGAATATTTGAAGAATATACTATCTATGATCTTTTTATCAAAGTGAAGACCATATCATGACATTATTAAGTACATGAAGGATGAAAGAAAAAAGTTAAAAGGAGGAAAAAACTATACTAACAAAAAAAAAGAATGAAAAAAAATGGAAATGAACATTGAACATATCCATAGATGATGGTAAACTATAACAAAAGTAGAAGAAGTTGAAGAGGCATGTTATTTAAGTAAAGAAGATAAATAGATGGAGGTGTTTTATAACTTATTGAATATAATTAGAATGGTAAATATGATTGAATTTTCAAATTAATTAACAAATTATTTATTGAGAAAATGAAGAAAAAAGCCAAAAATAAAAATAAAAAAAATAAATAGAAATGAATGTGATAAAGATGTGTCACATCACTTTATCTATGTTTCTCATTTATATATATATATATATATATATAGATTGTTTTAGCTTTGGTAGTATATCTAGAATTCATCTAAACTCTATAAGCAAACCGTAAGCATCAACAAGCAGAGATGAAAATTTCAAACAAAAACAAAAAAAATCCATTTTATATATATATATTTCTTTTCTATTTAGTTTGTTCAAAGATGAATGATGTCTTTTTTATATTTAAAATTCTTAACATTGCGTGATTTATGAGATTGTAATTTAATCTTGCATTTTTTCCCTTTTTAAGTGCAGCAAATGTATCAACTTCTATGTATCTGGATTGTTGGGATGTATCCAGATGACACTAAATTGAAGAGATTTTTGAAAATTGAAAAATAGTTGACATATGGTGTAATTTGCTCATTACATAATGAGATTCCTAAAAAATTTACAAATTTAAAAGGGGCTGAAGGGAAATTTGGTCAAAACTAAAGTGAGAGGTATGAATTGTAATTTATTTTGGGTCAATGGATATTAGTTGAATTAGTTTGGATTGGATTATGAAATGGTAATTATTTTATGTTTTGTGACCCATTTATGTATTTTCCCCCTTTTTTAGTGAATTTTATTTAATCATTTGAATTATGATTCATTTTAATTATTTATCTAATACCGTATTTCTTATTAGATATTTTTAGTTAAATTTTAGAATATTTTATGATATATTTTAGTGCTTAATTGGAATAGAACATAATTTAAATGTTTAAATAAAATTCACTGACAAATTTTAGAAGGTATCAATGTAGCCAACTTTTTTTTTTTTATGTTCATGAAAACTAATTTTAATATACATATAATTAATCACAACATAACTTATCTCAATATAACATTTTTTTTCTAACCAAACAACCCCTGAGTGTAGCGCTTTAAGGGTGTGTTCAATAGGGAGGATTTGTGTTTTGTAATTGATCAAAAGAATTAAAGCATATTTTTTTATAGGAAAATAACTTCCTTATAAGATAAAGAAAATGACTTTCCTAAGATAATTGGAAAATAAATTCTACAAGTTGTATTTCATATTGAATGTGTCCTCCCCGTATTTCAACACATCTCACTTCATCTCCACCCTCACCCCATAACCTCCTTCTCCACCACTCCACACCTCTAACCCCACTGTTATTGATATATTTTTAGAACAAAAAACCGTAAAACAGTAAGTCAATAATACTTTAAGATGAAAGAAAAAATATCTAAGACTACAGAATTCAATGCGTATCCTTAAGGAATTTAATCCCCTCTCTATGAATTCGAGGTGATAAATTATTTCCTCCCAAAATAAAATGTATATACTTGTTAGAGAAGTAGCGGTACTTTAAACTTCTATAACTCTAGCAATCTCAAAAGTCAACAACAAATCACATTCAGTCTCGATTTTGTTTGTAAGAAAATAAATACAGAAGACGTCAATTCGATGCAGAAACTGAGAAAACCTCAATATTTATAGGTAACGATTTGGGTTGAATAGATGCAAACTTACTTGTTCATAACAGGTTCATCTGTCCAGAACATGTATGTCATCTGTCTGTTGGGAGAAAATGTTTGTTCGGAAAGAACAAGTCCTTCCCAATATATTCTACAAATTTTAAATTCTGTGAATTAATAATAAATAATTTTTTAAATTAATATTAATATTAGAAAAGAGGAAATTAATTAATGTTGATGATAAATAAAAAAAATTATCAATCACATCATTTGTCAAAGTCAAAATCAAAGTCTAGATACGACTCTTAGGCCTCATTTTTTTTTCACTTAATGGGGGTCTGAATTTTAATCATTCAGATTTGCCTTATTCAGTGTGTTTGATTTTGAGGACTGAATCTTAATTATTCAGATTTAGTTCATTAAGTTTGTTTGTTTTATTTCCTTATAAGCCTCTTAATGGGTCTAATATATCTGAATGAATCAGATTTGTAACACACTCTTAACACCATTCAGACTCATAAATAAGACTCATATCTTAATTCATCTACATCACAACAACTCATAAAAGTTATTTTCTTATTTAATTAATGTTAATTACATGCTTACTGTTATAATTTCCTTTATTCTTATTAACTTAATACACGTCTTTTACTTTCATAAATTAATCAATATATTTGAATTGATAAGCGCTCCCATGATATAATATTTAGCACGGTTTCAAAAAAGAAGAAAGTTATTTGATCGATAACAATAACAAATGTCTATTATAAAATAAAATATTTTCATAGACATTATATTACTACTCTATATGAACTATTTTACATTGCATTATATTAGATTCTCAAAGTTTTTGAGTGCAAAGAATAGTCATATTAATGATGTAACTTAATTTTAATTCTTAAAGGGAAAATGGTCTGAAAAATACTACAACTTTGGCCAAAATTGTTGTTACAATACCAAACTTTATGGAAGACCTTTTACCCTCTTACACTATTTAATAGTGTATTTTAAAGGTATATATGTGCCCACGTGGACACGTTACTATTTATAATTATACAATATTTTTTTATGTCCACGTGGGCACATATATACCTATAAAATACACTATTAAATAGTGCAGGGGGGTAAATGGTCCTATCTAAAGTTTGGTATCGTTACAACAATTTCGGTCAAAGTTCGGATATATTTCAGACCTTTTTCCCATTCTTAAAAGATTCATATTACCTTGTTACGATAAAAATGTTCAAAATATTATTTTCTATATATAAAAAAACTATTTCACTACAATGAGGTTTTTATAATATTTTATTGATATAGCGTTTAATTTCATATGTACATTTAGATGTTGAAAACAGACAGTCCCAATAATTTAGTGTTCAGATTTAGAGACAACATCTTAATATTGTATTTAGATTCAGTCGTTTTAATCTTATAAAGGAAACAAATGAGGCCTTAGTAAATGCACAAAACATCCCCCCCCACACAAAATGAGGGAGAAATGCACTTTATTATTTTCTCCATCTTATTTCACTTCATTTTTCAATTCACATAACTTCCTATTCTTTTAAAGCTTTACCCTTAAAGAAACCCAACATCCCACTCCCAACTCCCATAATATTTGACAACTTTTCTAAATAAATTAGAGGCAAAATTACTGAATTTGATCGAATCCATAGCTACCCAATCCGAAAGTCCTACTATGGCAAACAAACCAAATTAAGATAAAACTCAAACAATCTACCTGTCCATTAAAGCAATAGGGGAAAAATACATTTTTTTTTTATTTTTTTTTATCATTTTTTGCTTTTTACCCGGTACCTGAAAGTTGTATTGAAGCCCAACTAAATTTGAATTTCGACTAAATTTGGATCATACACTATGGCGGGTCCATTCGGAGATGGCGCCCCCAACAAGATATTCTTTATATCCAAAACTCGAACAAATACATGGGTAATTCGAAAATGACGCTCCCAACAAGATTTTTTTTATACCCAAAGCTCTAACATATACATTGAACAACTATTAACTCAAGCAGACAGAAGCAAATAGAAGCCATCTGTCAGAAGCTGGCAGCCAATGTCCATTTTATAACCAATTTGTAATGCAATCTACATTAAAGATATGTATATGTGAGAACAACTCTTTCCAACAAATCAAACTGTACTTATTAGAAAAAATGGCTAATGGTGATCAACAATACACACCTTCAAGTATTGGAGACCCTTGTTAGATTCATTTCCACTAACAAGTTGACAATGTGCCCCGATAATTCCAAAATCAAACTCCTAACGTACCCCAATTATCAAGATTTGATAGCATAACAGAGAAATACAAAGTTCAGAAACATATTGGAAGCCTAGCCTATGACCAACCTGCTATTAAGGATTCACAAGAACAAAGAAATAATAGAAGAGCACCAAATTTATATCAGAAGTAATTCACTGAGATTATGCACTTCTCTTTCATACTTATGATCAAAGTCAATCAAAATAAATTTGATTGTGCTACAAAAAGTTCAGCTCAATAAAGCAAATAACATAAAGTTCTTATTGAGTGACATTACGAAAGAAAACAAACACTACAACTTAACTTTAGAATAACTTTCAAAACAAAAAAAATAAATTAAATAACCTAACTGAATATATAGCACACCATAACTCCTAATGGTCATGGATATATGGTACACCATAACTCCTCCTCATCATCATCATGATCATAATGATGGTATAACCCAATGGTACACCATAACTCCTCATCATCATGATGATCATAATGATGGTATAACCCAAGTTGGCGGACAAGGACGACTCAGTGATAATTCAGGATAAAAAGACTCTATACTTCCATCTTCAAGATTGTAAGCCCCTGTGTCTGTTCCACCGCCACATTCCAAAAAGTAGTTCTCTTCAAACCAATCGTCAGTAAAATAAATATGATTAGGCTTAACTCCGGTAAATTTAGTGGAATCAATGGAAGTTGCTCCATTGAGACCCAAAAAAATAGTTGAATCTCCCAAGTCGTTAATCTCTTTCAACTTACCTTCTATTGCATCTAATTCATATACTTCACATTTAAAAGTGTCCACGCCATCTTCAACATTTGGACGCTTTCTACCAAATCGGACAACAAGTAATAATGCATCATTTACCTCAACAAGATAGTATTGAACATCACCTTGTGCAAACAAGTCCCGATTATCGTTAAGATAAATCAAGCGCGATTCTACGCATGGTTCAGGACCGTCTTGAACATCAATGATACCTATTTCAGCGCTCCAAGAAACAAGATAGAATCTGCTCT
>JAJOOR010001972.1:0-101710 GCA_036250505.1 Solanum acaule | reverse complement strand
CTTCTTCTTCTTCCTCTCTTCTTCTCTCAAGAACCCTAACCCTAACTCTTTTAAAATGGAACAAAATGATCCACAATCAGCCTAACACAATAATATAACCTCAAAAGAAAATATTTGTGAAAAGACCAAAATGCCCTTAAATTTTTCCGACGGACTCCTTGCCAACTGCCCAACTTTCAAAGGGCATAACTCGCTCATACGAACTCGGAATCGAGCAAACGCGGTGGCGTTGGAAAGATCGTTCCAAGGGCTTTCCAAACATAACTGGAACTACTCCTAGATCATCCTGAGCTAGGAGTTATGACTGCTCAAAGTTGGCCAAAAACTCACTGATTTCCAGATTTTGAACTAGCCAATTTCCAGATTCTGAACCTTTTTTCCAAAAGTGACTACTTCCAATTTATGCTTAAACTTTAAAAATTCATGCGTTAGGCTCCAGTTTCACCTATCTATTTTTAGGGTCGCTACAGTAATCCTATCCACTATGACCTAAATGGAGTCATGTTATATGCGAGTACAAGGTAAACCCGTAATGAAATCAATGTTTATCACTTCCCACTTCCATTTAGGAATGTTAATCTCTTGAGTCATACCTACTAGTTTCTAATGCTCTACCTTAACCTGTTGATAATTAGGACACTTAGCCAAAAAATCTGCTATGTCGCTCTTAATGCCGTTCTACCAAAAGCCTTCTCGTAGGTCATGGTATATCTTAGTGGCACCTAGATAAATGGAGTACCTGGAGTTATGAGATCTTGTAAGGATTTGTTGCCTCAACTCACCCACATTAGGAACACATAAGCGACCCTGGTAACGAAGCACACCATCTCTCTCTCTCTTAGGAGAAAACCTGAACTTTCTGCTGATGAACTGCACCATTCAACTGAAATAATATAGGATCACTATCCTATTTTCCTTTACCTCTGCTATCAATGAAGATTCATATCCATTCTGAATTATTACCCCACTATCTATGTTGTGCTCGTAAGACAAACTCCTAAGCGAGCAAACCGGTGAACATCTTTGGCTAGCTCTTTCCTTTCTTACTTAACATGTGATACACTACCATAGATAACCTGCTGAGAGCATCAGCCACTACATTGGCCCTACCCTGATGGTACAACACAGTCATGTCATAATCCTTGAGAAGTTCAAGTCATCTCCTCTGAAGAAGATGCAACTCTTTCTCAGTGAACACATACTAAAGGCTCTTATGATCTGTGAATACATCAACATGAACACCATACAAGTAGTGTCTCTAAATCTTTAGGGCAAATACAACGGCCATAAGTTCGAGGTCGTGAGTCAGGTAGTTTTTCTCATGGATCTTAAGTTGTCTAAAAGCATTTGCTATGACCTTATCTCGTTGCATCAACACACAACCTTCGCTGACCCTGGATGCATCACAATAAATCATATAACCGTCTGAACCATTTGGTAGAGTCAAGACCAGAGTTGTAGTCAACCTAGTCTTCAGTTCTAAGAAGTTTTTCTCACACTCATCTGACCACTAAACCTTTACCTTTTTTTTAGTCAACTTGGTCGATGGGGACGCTATGGATGAAAATCCTTCAAAAAATCTCCTGTAATACCCGGCCAAACCCAAGAAACTTCTGATATCTATTGGATAGGTGGTTCTTGAACAGTGTTGTACTGCCTCAATTTTTAGAATCCACTCATATTCCTTCGCAGGATACCACATGACCAAGGAAAGCAACAGACTGTAACCATAATCACATTTGTTGAAATTAGCGAATAGCTGGTGATCTTTAAGAGTTTGTAGAACCACTCTCAGATGAGTCGCATGTTCTTCCTCATTCCAAGAATAAATGAGGATATCATCAATAAAGACGATGATGAACAAGTCCAAATACTATATGAACACCTTGTTCATAAAGTCCATGTAAGTTGCAGGAGCATTTGTTAGTCCAAAAGACATAACTACAAATTCATAATGACCGTATCAAGTTCTGAAAGCTGTCTTCGGAACATCACTATTTTTGACTCTAAGCTGATGATAGTCGGATCTGAGATATATCTTAGAAAAGTAACTAGCACCATGAAGTAAAGTAACTAGCACCATGAAGTTGGTCAAACAAGTCATCAATCCTAGGTATGGGATACTTATTATTTATTGTGGCTTTATTCAACTGCTGATAGTTAATGCACATTCTGAGAGAGCCATCTTTCTTTTTCACGAACAACACTAAAGCACCTCATGGAGAGATACTAGGTCTTATGAAGCTCTTATCTAGAAGGTCTTTCAACTGCTCTTTCAATTCCTTAAGCTTAGCTGGAGCCATTCTATAAGGAGAAATCAAAATGGGCTACGTATCAGGAAGAAGATTTATACTGAAGTAGATTTCCCTTTTCGGAGGAACTCCGGGAAGATCTTCTGGAAACACTTCTGGAAAATCATTTACTACTAGGACTGACTCAAGAGTTGGGATTTTGGAGTTTAAATCCTTAACTAGAACAAGATGATAGATATACCCTTTGGAAATCATTTTTCTGGCCTTAAGGCAAGTGATAAATCGACCAATAGTCACTAAGATATTACCCTTCCACTCTAAGACTGGCTCGTTTGGAGATTGAAACCGAACGATCCTAGTTCTACAATCGACTAAGGCAAAATAGGAATCTAACCTATCCATGCCTAGAATGATATCAAAATCTACCATTTGTAACTCTAAAAGATCCGTTGAGGTGACTTTCTGACAAAATGCGACAAAGAAATTTCTGCATACCCATCTAACTATAACTAGGTCACCAATTGGAGTAGAGACATAGAAGGGTTCTGAGAGAGTTTCTAGACTGACATTGAAGTTTCTACCCAACAGAATATGTATATGAATGAAATGTAACTCAAATACTGAATAACTCAAAATACTGACATGCAATCTTAGAATGCAACATTTATATACTGATAATGTAACATTCAAAATCTGGAGCATGATTATCTGTTTAACTGACCTAACAAGTGCAATTCATGAACTAAGAGAATATACACAAACTAGGGTTCTAAATTTTATACAAGAAATTAAAAAATGTTTCCAAGAAAACATGTTATTTCAATTATGGATACCCTAAGTAATTGAATTCACAACAATTCTCAAAGATTTTACAAACCCTATGTCTAAACAAGCCATGTAAATCAAGTATCTGACTGAATTATAGAGACCTAGTAAATGAAAGGAACCCACTAGTTAAATCCCACATACCTGGTGGCAAAAACTACGGAGAAATTCTTTGATTTTTGGGCTACAACTTGAAGAAAACATTCTTCATTTACGTAAGAGGGCTTGTCGACTTTCCTCTTCTTTTTGCTCTAATTTCAATGTTTTTTGGTAAATAAACATTTTGGTTAGGTTTTGACTAGATTATTTGTCTTGAACTACGTAAAATGATATAGTTTAGGTATTAAACGATGTAGTTTAGATGCCCAATGCATAGGGGAAAAGACCAAAATGACCCTGACTTAAAAGCTGACAAGTACTGACCACAGAGATATTGACGGACCATCAAAGGAACTATTGCCCGTCAACTGGGTCGTGATTGCTGGCTAGAGCTCACTAGTTCTTGGTGCCGCTCCTACGGTCCACTCCACTGACCGTGTAAAGGACCACAGTCGTGGTGGGCTCCGTGGTTTGATGCCTAAGCTTGGTTGGTTCTATGTTTCTTTCACGAGCCTTCCCGTGGCTCGTGTGGTGGTCCACGGCCCATGAAGGGCTTCGTGGTTCACTATTACTGGGTAGGTGTGAGCCACGAGAAGGTCTATGGACCATGGTTCCTTGAACCCTATCGTGGTTCACCAACATTGGTGTTGTTCAGGTCTGGTAAGTTCTGAGGTGTTACAACATAAATAGCCAATTCATCCTAGTTTTCAGTAGAATAGATCCTAAAATTTGATTCTATGTTAGTTAAGAAAACCTTTCAACTCTAAGAATCCATATGATAAAAACCCTTTCACATGCATGTATTAAGTACTATGTGAGAAATCCTTTCACAACAAAAACAACATTTATGCTTCACTCTCAAAGCAATCTTAAATCATCTTTATCACTTTCATAAAGAACATGCATATCTTCTTAAACTCATCTTTCATAGTTTAAAACTCACATTTTATCATCATAGCTTAGAAAACATGGGTTATGCATGGGTTCATGAGGATTCATCTTTAAAACATGGAATTCTCTCTATTAGTACATAATAGTTCATAAAACAATCAATTGCATAAACATTGAAAGTAACCCATGACATAGAAGAAAACCCTAACTTCAATTGAAGATTTCTAACTTGAAAATTGGAGAATTTTGGAAGTCTATGGAGGAAAGAGCTCCATAGATAAGCACTATCATACCTTGGAGTTCACAACCCACAAGCAATGGCGAATTGGAGACTTGATCTTGAAACCCTAACTTGATTTCTTCTTCTTCCTTAGAGAGAGAAATATTTAGGGAGGATGAACCTGTTCTTCTTTTGGGAAATTGAGAGAATGAATTTAATTGGGTGATTTTAGGGGTAAAACTCCTTATATTGGGCTTTGGGTAAAGTGTAAAATGATATAATATAGAATTAAAATAATTGGGAAAAGACCTAAAAGCCCCGACTTAAAAGCATACAAACAGGCTTCACAGAAGCCTTCACGGCCCATCTAGGCTACCATGGCACGTCTAACGGGTCGTGAAGAAGCTCCTTGGTAGGCTTCACTGTTGCCCCCCCTCTTTATGGGCGACTCAAGGCCCATGTGGAACTTCACAAACCGTTTAGCCGTCCATGGTCATTGACCAATGGCTAGGGGTCAAACCCCCTTCTGTGTTGCTAACATTACGAGCCGTTAGATGGCCCGTCAAATGCACCACGAGCCTTCGAGGCATCCGTTGGAGGGACACTTTTCTGGGCTACCCTGGGACTCTTTATGATCCCCAAAATTGACTGTGGTCCCCTTCACGGCCCATCTAGAGCTCCATGGAAGGTTCCATGGTCCAATTTTTTGTTCTTGACCTACCCGCTTGATTCTTTTATAACCTTTCTCTAATCTAAGGTGTTACAAGAGGCTTCAACCTTTAGAGTTCATGGTTGGTGATCAGGTATTTCCGTGGGTATGACCCATGAAGAGCGTGATGATATTTGTGAGGAGAGGCAAGCTTAGCCCTAGATTCATCAACGCTTTTGAGATTCTAAAGAGGGTAGGAGAGGTAGCTTATAAGATAGCCTAGACTCTAGATCTCTCGACTGTTCATCTTGTGTTCTATGTCTCTATGTTAAGGCGGTATGTTCTGGATGAGTGTCACGTGATTCACTGGGATTTGGTTTAGCTTGATGAGTCCTTGAGTTTTGAGGAGGAGCCTATGTCCATTCTAGATTGAAAGGTGAGGAAATTGAAACCTAATGATATCCTATTGGTGAACATTCATTGGAGGCATTTTCCAGTCGAGGAGGCCACTTGGGAGTTGAAGCTTGACTTGTGGGCCTGCTATCGTCATCTTTGTAAGCCTTCGGGTATTCTCTTTGTTTTACTTTCACAGACGAAAGTCCTTTTAGTAGTCGATGTTGTAATTACCCAGGTCGTCATTTATGTACTTTCGCATGCTTTTTCCATTTTTGCCCCTTCTTGTAGCTTCTTTATGGCTTTTTTGTTATGTCAGGATGGGTGGCATGCTTCTCGAGGTCATCGATTGAATTTAACATGAGTTTTTCAGTTTTTATGGCCTTATAGTTAAAGGGTTGACTTTCGTGAACATCCAAAGATTTTGATGTCGGATCTGAATTTCGCTAGTTCCATCAACTCTAGAAGGGTCATTTTTGTCATGACCCGAGCCTACACCCTGGAAATGGCTGGCACTCGAGAACCATTATTGGCCCCAAGCAAACCCTTGGTCTGGCTTACTACTCACCGGAAGACTTTACTCAACAATTAAAATAACTCTAGAGATAAATTCAAGTACTAAACTTAGAATGTCATAAAGGAAACTGGCCAAAGAGGCCACTAAAGTCTTTAAACATTTAAAATTGGAAATGAAAAAAATGACTCATGAACTAACAATATTTATCTATCTATGAAGCCTCTAATAACTGAGGTGGACGGCAGTACAAGACCCATGACATCCTAATAAACTAAAATGATAAAGCAAATAAAATGGGTCCTTCGAAAGCAAGGAGGCTCACCAATAACTCTTAAGCTAAACTAGATCAACGAAGCATTGGATGTTGATCCTGGTTACATGTATATGCATCATAAAATGATGCAGGCTAAACGGCGTTAGTACATTGAATGTACGAGCATGTGAGGGGAATTCTAAAACAAGACATAAGCTTGAAAATGGAACTGAAGAAACTTACATCGTCTCAACACAACTCAACTCAACTCTTGTCAATATAAAGCAGAAATATAAATGCAATATGAAGAAAAGCTTTAAAAGATATAGATATCAACTCAGTGTATTGAAAAACACAGCAATAACATAGTTTATATATGAAAGTACATGTACTTCTGTGGAAGATTCTCTAACCGACAACCATCACTATGAGCTATGTGATGATACAATGTTTTGCCTCATAGTGCCAGGGCCGTCCTATACTTTTCCGAGGTATAGAACCTACTACTAAGTGGATCCACTAGTCTATAATAAAAAGCATTAAGGAATCCTCTAAAAAGTATGACCCTTTTCTACCCATGTTGGCTACACTGTTTATGGATACTTTGAATTATCTGAACTCAAACTCGTCCGCATATCGGTGCTCAATACTACTCCCAAAATGTAACTAGCTCATATGTTTAAAAACATAACTCTTTCTGTGGTTTGAGATTATTACTCAAAAACTAGATCAAAAGCTCTCTTGGAAATCGGTGTTTCCTCTCTTGTTTAAATGTGAAAACATATACACACTGGGAATACTTATTCCCATATAATCTTTTAAAGAAAATGAACTTCACTCTTATTCATACTCAACTCAATGCTCAAGTCTTAAAGCAAGTTTAAAACATTTGTAAAAGATTTTTGAAAAGACTCTAAGAACTCTTTAGATGTGGCTCTTAACTTTCTATGAATTTAAATTTGTGGGTTTAAGGTTATGATTCATGCTTATGATGATTTATAGATGTTTAGAAGTCATTCAGAGTAGGATTCTCCTCGTAAGATAAGCTATCCTTAATAACAATATCTTATGTAGGTATGATAGGTGAAGGATCGCCCATACACTTCTTCAACATAGAAATGTGAAACACTGGATGAACTGCTGCTAACTCTTGTGGTAGCTCTAAATCATAAGCTACATTACCCATCCTTTTGGATATTTTGTAAGGACCAATATATCGGGGACTAAGCTTCCCCTTTTTACCAAATTTCATAACACCCTTCATGGGTAAAACCTTCAAGTATACCCAATCATCTACTTCAAACTCTAAGTCTCTTTTCCTAACATCAGTATTGGACTTCTGACGACTCTGCGCTGCTTTCAACCTCTCTTGAATAACTTTCACCTTCTTCATATCTTAATGAACTAAGTCCGGTCCTATCAACCCAGATTCACCAACCTCAAACCATCCAATAGGAGATCTACATCTTCTCCCATAAAGAGCCTCATACGGAGCCATTTGGATGCTAGACTGATACATATTATTATAAGCAAACTATATGAGAGGTAAGTAATCATCCCAATTACCTTTGAAATCAATCACACAAGACTTCAACATATCTTCTAAAGTCTGAATTATGCACTCTTCTTGATCATCAGTCTGAGGATGAAAAGCAGTACTCAGGTTCACTTTCAAACCCAAACTTTTCTGGAAAGACTTCTAGAGTTGTGCACCTCTATTTGACATAATCGACACAGGACTCCATGAATTCTAACTACCTCTTGAAGAGATAATTTGGAATAGTCCTCTGCTGAATGGGTAGTGTTTACTGGCAAAAAGTGGGCTGATTTTGTCATTCGATCTACAATCACCCAAAGAGAATCATATTGTTTGTGAGACCACGACAAGCTAGTAATGAAATCCATATTGATCATCTCCCACTTCCATTCTAGAATCTCTATATTCTAATCCATAACACCGGGCCTTTGGTGCTCTACCTTAACTTGTTGACAATTGGGGCACTTAGCAACGAAATCTACAATAACCTTCTTCATGCTACTCCACCAATAGACTTCTCCTATATCGCGATACATCTTTGTGGAACTCAGGTGGATGGAGTATCTGGAGCTAAGATCTTCCTCCATGATCCTCTCTTGGTGTTCATCCACCCTTGGTACACACAACCTACCTTGATACCTTAATACACCATCTCCCCTTTTTTCAAAAGCCATTACTTTTTGCTTATGAACATTTTCCTTCAATTCAAGCAAAACAGGATCTTGGTCTTGTTTCTCTTTTACTTCAAACACTAAGGATGATTCAGCTGCATTAATCACAACAACTCCTCCTTCATTGGAATCCATCAATCAAACTCTTTGTCGTGCAAGTCTGTGCACACCTTTCGCTTATTCCCTCTTGTCTTCCCCAACATGACGGTACTACCCATAGACAATCTGCTCAAAGCATCAACAACAACATTAACCTTACCTGAGTGATATAGAATACTCATGTCATAATCCTTGAGTAATTCCAACCACCTCCTTTGTCTAAGATTAAGCTCTTTCTGACGGAATAAATACTAAAGACTCTTGTGTTCAGTGAACACATTTTACATGAACGCCATATCCATAGTGACGCCATATTTTCAAAGCGAATGCTAGAAAAACCAACTCTAGATCATGGGTTGGGTAATTTTTCTCGTGAACTTTAAGCTGTCTTGAGGCATAAGCTATAACTTTACCATTATGCATCTATACACAACCCAGTCCGACGCATCACAATACACAACAAAACCTTGCCTACCCTCTGGTAAGGTCAATACTGGGGCAGTAGTCAACCGCTTTTTCAATTCCTAAAAACTCTTCTCACAAGCTTCAAGCCATTGAAACTTAACTATTTTCTGAGTCAACTTAGTCAGTGGGGATAAAATTGATTAGAACCGCTCGACGAACCTTCTATAATATCGAGCCAACCCCGAGAAACTCCTAATAATTGTTAGAGATGTAGGTCTAGGCCAATTCTGCACTACCTCTATTTTCTGAGTGTCAACTCGAATCCCATAATTGGAAAAAATATGGCCTAAGAATGCCATAAACTCAAGCCAAAAGTCACACTTACAGAATTTAGCATACAACTCTCTGTCCTTGAGAGTTCGGAGAACTATTCTGAGATGGCTAGTATGATCTTCCTCATTCCTCGAATAGATTAGAATGTCATCAATGAATATGATAACAAACATATCTAAACAAGGCTTGAATACTATATTCATAAGGTCTATGAACGCCACATGAGCATTAGTTAAACCGGACGACATGACCAGAAAATCATAATGACCATGACGGGTCCTGAATGTTGTCTTAGGGATATCACTTTCTCTTACTCTCAACTGATGATAGCCTGATTTGACTTCTATCTTAGAAAAACAAGTGGCACCCTGAAGAGATCATCAATTCTCAAAAGAGGTACTTATTCTTGATAGTAACCTTGTTCAACTGATAGTAATCTATACACATTCTAAGGGAACCATCTCTCTTCCTCACAAATAAGACTGGAGCACCCCAAGATGAGACACTTGGTCAAATAAAACCGTTCTCAAGGAGATCTTTCAACTGCTCTTGTAACTCTTTCAACTCTGATGGTGCTATTCTATAGGACGTAATAAAGATAGAATGAGTATCGAGAAGAATATCTATACAAAAGTCTATTTCTCTCTTTGGAGGGACTCCGGGAAGATCATTTGGAAAGACTTCTAGAAACTCTCTTATTACTATAGCTAACTGAATATGATGTGTCTCAACACTAGAGTCATTAACTCGGACTAAGTGATAGACACACCCCTTGAAAACTAACTTTCTTGCCTTAAGATACAAAATAAAATTACCCGTAGGCACTGATGAACTACTCCTACACTCTACAATCGACTGAGGCATAACAACCATGAAACTAGTCCATACATAGAATGACATCAAAATCTACCATGTCTAACTCAACTAAATCGGTCATGGTGCTCCTGTGATTGACAAAAACAGTACAATCACGATACACTTTCTCAGCTAGAATAGACTCCCCAAGAGGTGTAGAAACACTAGAGGGCTCAAGAAGTTTCTCACGAAGAACATCAAAATTCATTGCAACATAATGAGTCACAAAATATAGACTCGCTCCTGGATCTAGCGAAGCATAAACATCAAAATTAAAGACTTTGATCATACCAGTGACAACATTTGGTGAATCCTCTTGCTCTTGGCGACTAGTAATAGCATACAGACGATTTTCTCCTCCGCCTACCCCTGAAGTAGATCCTCTAGATGCAGCTCTGTCTGGTGGAGCAACTAAAGAAGATTTGGCCATGTTGCCCCCATTACCATTACCTTGTATGTTCTTAGGGAACTCTTTCATGAAATGACCATTCTGACCTCACTTGAAGCAACCAGTGGAGCCATCACGACACACTCCTGAGTGGGTCCTACCACACTTAGCACATGCAGGAGTCCCATTACCTCCTTGTGTCACACTACCTTGAGACTATGCAGGTCTAGCTCTGAAAGTTTGCGAATTCTTATTATTGAACTCATCTCAGTTCCTTGGTACAGGTGCACTAGCAGATGATGGAGCAAGTTCCTTTTGTTCCTGTTGGAAAGAAGACCGTTTCACATTACTCTTTTGTTCATTGGACTCATTCCCTTTCTTAGCTTTCTTGTTTCTAAATTCTTCTATATCCCTCAGCTTGCCCTCTTCAACTTGCTGCATGTGGATCATCAGTCTTGCTATGTCCATATATCTTATCAGCATAGCTGTCTTGCCCTCCTTACTTGACAGATGAGACAACCCAGCAACAAACAGGCTCATCTTGCTCCCCATGTCATCAACTATCTCCAGAGCATAGCGGAAAATTTTGGTGAACTTAGGATTGTACTCATGAACACTCATAGATTCCTGCTTAAGGATGAGGAATTCTCATACATCTGCTTCTCTTAGTTCACGGGGAAAGAAATTCCCTATGAAAGCACTCTCGAACACAGCCCAGCTCAAAATCAGTGCACCCTCAGCTCTACCCTTTTTCCATTGGTAAAACCAAATCCTAGAAATACTCTTCACTTGGTATGCAGCTAGCTCTACCCGCTCAGCATTGGCAACGTGCATAACCTCAAACACTTTTTGCAGTTCCTGTACAAAGTTTTCTATATCCTCAGTTACACTTGAACCAATGAAGCTTGGAGGATTCATCCTTAAGAACTCACTAATCCTAGAAGTATGAGCCACTTCCTGTCGATTCTCTCTTTGTCCAACTTCATTGGCCACAACTTGACTCAACATCCAGATAGCTTTTTGGAACTCAACATTTGGGACCTCGCCTTGGGGTTGCACTTCTGGTGCATTAGGTACCCCCTATTCCTCGACATTCCTCCTAGCAGGGCGACATCTGACAATTTTTTGTGGAGGCATGATCTGAAAGATACTCGCAAGCATGAATTAGGAGAAACTTTTTAGAGTTAAACTCTATCGCACGAAATGAGTATAAAAGAAGTGAGATTCCTAAATGTTGCAGTCTTCTAATTATAGATGTGGATGTTTCACACCGATAACTAGGACTCTACAAACACGACTTCATAGAAATCCTAGGACTGTTGAACTCTATGCTCTGATACAAAGTTTGTCACACCCTGAGCCTACACCCTGGATGTGATTGGCACTCGATAACGATTATTGGCCCCAAGCGAACCCTTGGCCTAGCATACTACTAAGTGGAAGACTTTACTCAACATTGAAAATAACTCAAGAGATAAATTCATGTACTAAAGTAATAATGTTATAAAGGAAATATTCAACTTGCCAAAGAGGGAACTCAAGTCTTTAAACATTTAAAACTGAAAATGGAAAAAAAGACTCATGAACTAACAATATCTAACTATCTATGAAGCCTCTAATAACTTAGATGGACGTCGAAACAAGACCCATGACATCCTAATAAACTAAAATGATAAAGCAAATAAAAGGGGTCCTCTAATAGCAAGGAGGCTCACCAATAAATCCAAATCTCAACTGCATCAACAAAGCACTGGATGTTAATCCTGGTTACCTGTATTTTCTTCATAAAATGATGCATGCCAAACGGCGTCAGTACATTGAATGTATGAGCATGTGAGGGGAATTCTAAAACAAGGCATAAGCTTGAAAATGGAACTAAAGAAACTTACCTCGTCTCAACTCAATACAACTCATTTCAATATAAAGCAGAAATATAAATGCAATATAAAGAAAAGCTTTAAAACATGTAGATAACAACTCAGTGTATTGAAAAACACAACAATAACTTAGTTTATATATGAAAATACAAGTAACTCTAGGAGATTCTCTAACCGACAACTATCACTATCACTATGTGATGATACATCGTCTTGCCTCACGCTACCAGGCCGTGCTATACTTTGTCGGGGTATAGAACATACTACTAAGTCGATCAACTAATATATGCTAAAAATCATTAAGGAATCATCTAAAAAGTATGACCCTTTTCTACCGATGTTGGATACACAGTTTATGGAGACTTTGAATTATCTGAACTCGAATTCGTCCCCATATCGCTGCTCAATACTACTTCTGAAATGTAACTAGCTCATATGTTTAAAAACATAACTCTTTCTGTGGTTTGAATTTATTACTCAAAAACTAGCTCAAAAGCTCTCTTGAAAATTGGTGTTTCCTCTCATGTTTAAATGTGAAAACATTCACTCTTTTGAAATACTTAGTTCTCATATAATCATTTGAATAAAATGAACTTCACTCTTACTCTTACTCAACTCAATGCTCAAGTCTTAAAACAAGTTTAAAACATTTGTAAAAGACTTTTGAAAAGACTCTAAGAACTCGTTAGACTTGGCTCTTAACTTTCCTTGAATTTGAATTTGTGGGTTCAAGGTTATGATTCATGTTTATGGATGATTTCTAGATGTTTAGAAGTCATTTAGAGTAGTTAGAACCGATAGGAAGTGATAGTACACATTAGAAGGACTCAGACGAGCTAAAGGATGGAAAATGGGTGGGGGAAGGCAACCTGGCACACTGCTGGCGCGGGGAGCCAGCTCCTAAAGTTCAGAGACCTCAAAATGGCACATTTTTGGCGCGCCGCCCCAGACCCTCTGGGTCATCTGGGACGCGCCGCACAGCCTTCCCCTAGGTGTTCCCGACGAATTTTTTAACTCATTTTCTGACCTTAATTCGAGTAGCTTCGATTCTTTTTCTCAATTTCTCTTTAGATTCAATTACCCAATTCATGTACACAAGAATCTAATAAAAATAATCTTTAAATGAACATGATTTCCTCAAGAACTCATCAATCTCATCCCAATTCAAGAACGAAAGCAAATTAAAGAACACTAATTAAGAACATCAAACTTTCAACTTTCTACAATGAAATTACGCCAAAAAATAACATGATTGGCGCATGGGTGAACAAACCCTATGCTATGTGAACTCACATACCTCAATAGGGATCAACCCTTGGTGAAATCTGTCACGAAACCTCAAGAACTTGACGAAATCTTGACCTTCCACCTCTTTTCTCTTCTTGAACACTTTTCTAAAAACCCTAACGTGAATTGTAATTGCATAAACTAAACCAATTCAGTTTAGACCCCTAATGGATTACTAAAATTGAAATAAATCTGATCGGGTAAGGGAAAGACCAAAATACCCCTCTTAAATTTGGGTAACTTTCCTTAAATAGACCGCCCGACTTCAAATGAGAATATCTCCCTCATACGAGCTTGAAAATTAGCAAACTCGGTGGCTTTAGAAAGAGAATTCCAAGACCTTTCATTTGATATCGTATGGCACACCTAACTCATCCTGTACTAAAAATTATGGTCATTTGAAGTTGACCCAAAACTCATAACTTAAGCTTAATTTGCAAAATTTCAAATTTTGCTCTTTCCAAATATAACGACCGGTTTCCGTCATTATAGAAAACGCAATGGAGAAAAATTTTGGGTCGGAAAACTTTTTCATAGTAACTTGGAATTTCCTTACCTAGTCCAGATTTGGACGAAATCAGAGTCAGTAAAGTCTAGGGAAATCTTGTAACAATTTGCTGATCTAATTATGATTCTGATCAGATGAGTAGATAGCTAAGACATTAAGGAAAATGTACAACTTTACGGAATAGAATTCTGGCGAGTAGAACTCCTGAAACTAATCTTAGCCTGAATGGGTAGTTTTTGAGTGTCATTGGTTGAAGGTGTGTTGTGAAATGGGGGTTTTGGAATTCTTTATTTAGCTCTTTGTTTCTGTGCAAGCTGCTAAGGCAAAATTATTCCCACTAGAGGGTGGCCCGCTGTGGCTAGATGGGTGCCGCCATAGTGGGCCAGTCGTGAATTAAGTCGGAAATAAACCCAAAAAATGTTTTATTCTGCACTTTCAACTTTGACAGCTTGGAGATGACCCCAGGTGTTTTCTTAAAAGTTTTTCACCATTTTTTAGGCTAAAGCTAAGGTTTTCATTCCCCGAATTCGTTTTCCGATACGTAAAAGGTAAACTAGTGGGTAAATATTGATGGGGGAGGGTTTTGACCTAGAAATTATGGTGGAAAAAAGCCCTAATCTGGGTATGGGGATCAAGGGTTTGACCTAGTATTGATATTATTGATTAGAATTCAAGTAATTAGGTCTTGTTTATTGATCCTTGAATTATTATGATTGTTTGTAGACCAAGAACAAACGGAAAGAATCCAAAAAAGGAAGAATCAAGTTTCTTAGGGGATTCAATCTTTGGTTAAGGTAGGAGATGGTGGTGATTTCATGTGGTGTGATGTATGTTTGCTCTTGTTTTATTATAATATATGTATGTATGCAAATGTTGCATTATTGATCACACTAATTGTAAATGAGGATAGATTAATAATTAATGACATGAATCATGACTTGATTGAATGATTTTGAGAATATAGTTGTGATTGTGATTGTGGCTTGTTGAATGGATCAGGTGTTGCGTTCCGACACACTAACTGGGATCGGTTGCCACGGTCCAGCTTAAAGATGGGATCGGCTGCCACGTTCTAGCATAAACATTGGAGCGGGTACCACGAACTGGTACACCTAGAGTTTAGGTTTGGGTTCCATGAGAGGACCATTAACTTGATATAAATGTATAATTGAGAATTGTGAAATGCTCCATTTGTTCGTAAGTGATACTGATTTTGTATATTTTTGGTGTATGCATGTTTATTATGTTGTGATGACTTATGTATATTGCACTTAGTGGGATAGCTGTGTGATCCTACCAGTACATTGTGGTTGTGTACTGATACTGCACTTGATCTTTCTTTGTTGAGTACAGGGAATCTTCAGGCGACTATTGACAGACCTCGTTTAGAAGATCAGTGATCATTTCAAATTTAAGGGTGAGCCAATTCTTCCGAGCTGCCATGAATTCTCTTTATGTTTATGTCCACATTTCGGACTTAGACTGTCTAGTTAGTTATTCGTATGTTAGTTTGGGGTTGTACCCCTTTCTTGTTTAGACTTATCGTTGAACCTTATATGTTTTGGTACATTGACTTTCAGGTTCTAGGCGTTATTTTCCGCATTTGTTTTGTTAGAATTTTGGAGTTTATGGGAACTCTATTTCTCTTCCTTAGCATTTAAACATGAGTCCGTAACTTTAATGTCTTAGTTCGATTTAGTTGTGTAGTTCGTTGTTTAGCTTATTAGTATTAATGGTTCTACCAACAGAGTGTTCGTGTGGGTGCCAATCACGATGCTCGGGGTCATGACAAAGTTGGTATCAGAGCCCTAGATTCGTTGATCTCGATGTAACAAAACGAGTCTAATAGTCTTTCCGAATGGTACGGAGACGTCTGTACTTTTCTTCGATAGGCTATATTACTTTAGGAAATCTCTCTATTTTCTCTTGTCTCATTTCATGCTATAACTTGATTCGAATTGGTATCTGACAATTCGAAGTGTTATCTAACCTCCTTCATTCTTCTGTCCGCAGATGGTTATTACTAGGTTCAATGGCATCAAGCCTGTAGCTCTTGTCAATGCTCCAGATGAGGAATATACAGCGAGAGGTCTCGGTCGAGGTAGGGGTAGAGGAAGAGCTAGGGGTAGAGGCCGAGGAAGGGTGGGCCCTACTAGAGATAGAGCACCAGTTGAGAATGCTCCCAGAAATGAGCCCCCCCCCCCCTGCCCATCATGAAGAGGTAAAGGATAATGTAGAGGTTGAGAATGAGGAGAATGTTGGACAGGAGGAAGAGGTGCAGGCTGAGACTACATGTATTCCTCCTTTAGACCCAGTGTTAGCTCAACATATTATGACATTCTTGAAGGGATTGGTTGGTCCTGGAGTGCTTCCCTCTGTTCAAGCAACTTAGAATCCCGCCAATCCCCCTATTGCTATCATTGTCCCCAAGGTGGGTGGAACTGGAGGTAACAATTCTTTCTTTCGTCCTTTGTTTGGTCCGGTTAAGACTGGTAATGAGCATGAGATGTTGACTAAGTTCTTGAAGTTGAAACCGCCTGTGTTCCCTTGTTCTGAGAGTGAGGATGCATATGAGTTCATCCTATATTGTTACGGGAGGCTTCATAAGTTAGGAATTATCCATCAGCATAGGGTTGAGTTTGTGACTTTTCATCTTCAAAGTGAGGCTAGGCAGTGGTGGAGAGCTTATGTGGAATGCAGATCTTCAGGTTTACCCCCACTTACTTGGACCCAGTTTCATGCTCTGTTTTTAGAGAAGTGTGTGACTCGGACTTTTAGAGATCGTAAGAAGGATGAGTTTATGGCTTTTGAGCAAGGTGGTATGTTTGTGGCTGCTTATGAGCCCAAGTTCCATGCCTTGTCTAGATATGCTACGCAATTGGTGACTACTGAGGAAGAGAGGATCCGTTTATTTATTAAGGGACTAAATTCTGAGTAGCATGTATTATCTGTTCATATGACCTCTACGGGGAAAAGCTTTAATGAGGTAACAGATTTTGTGAAGAAAGTGGAGGGGGTGAGGCGAGACGGTCAGGCTAATGCATTGGCTAAGAAAACCAAAAATTCAGTCAACTTTCAGGAATCTTACTCCATTGGTTTAGGAAGGCTGACTCTTGTAGCCCGAACAATTCAGTCTCTTGTGCCTTCTTCTACAGGTAATTACTCTAGAACTCCAACTCAGAATTTGATTCAGGATACCCAGGGAGTCGCACCTTCGGCGGGGGTCAGGCCATATTTTGAATGTACTTGCTATAATTGTGGAGAACTTGGGAATATACGGAGAGATTGTCCCCACCCATGAGTGATGGCAGTAGCAGACTAGAGCAGTGGTACCCGCGGGAAAAAGTAATAATGGTCGAGGGCATCCACAAGGTGGTTGAGGAGGAAATCAGTAGGGCCACAGAGGTAGGGGTAATGGTAATGCAGGCAGAGGTAAGGTGCAGCCAGGTAGGGAAGTCGCCCGTCATGATGATAGGACTCAGTGTTCTGCCTTTCCGGGCAAGAACGGGGCAGAGGCGTCTGACACAGTGATCACAAGTACTATTCTTGTCTGTGATCGAAATGCTAATGCGTTATTTGATTTGGGTTCTACTTATTCTTATGTGTCCGTGCAATTTGCCTCAGCATTTGCTATGATTTGTGATATACTTGATGCCCTCATCAATGTTTCTACCCCTGTTGGAAAGTCTGTCATAGTCACCCATGTCTATCAAGCTTGTCCTGTTTTGTTTATGGGTTTTCAGACTTAGGTTGATTTGGTAATTTTGGATATGAATGACTTTGATATAATCTTAGGAATGACTTGGTTGTCCCCCTATTATGGTGTGCTTAATTGTAATACTAAGTCTGTAACTCTAGAAATTCCAGGAAGGGAAAAGTTAGAATGGGAAGGGGTGTACAAGCCTAAGCAAGCTAAGATCATATCCTTCACTCGGGCAAGGAAACTGGTAGGGCAGGGTTGTTTGGCTTATTTGGCTCACATTTGGGAAGTTCAGATTGAGTCTATTGTTGTGGTGTCAAAATTTAGAGAAGTGTTTCCTACTGATTTACCCGGTATGCCCCCGGATAGAGATATAGATTTATGCATTTATTTAGAACCTGGTACTCGTCCCATTTTCATCCCTCCCTATCGCATGGCCCCGGCAGAATTAAGAGAGCTTAAGGCTCAAATCCAATAGATTCTTGATAAGGGATTCATTCGTCCTAGTGCTTCCCTATGAGGTGCTCCAATTTTGTTTGTTAAGAAAAAAGATGGTAGTATGAGGATGTGTACAGATTACCGGTAATTAAATAGGGTCACCATTCGAAACAAGTACTCATTGCCTCGCATAAATGATCTTTTTGACCAATTGCAAGGTGCATCAGTTTTCTCTAAGATTGATCTAAGGTCTAGTTACCATCAGTTAAAGATTAGGCATGAGGATATGCCCAAGACGATGTTTAGAACCTGCTATGGGCACTACGAGTTTCTAGTTATGTCGTTTGGGTTGACTAATGCGCCTGCAAGTTTTATAAGTTTGATAAATGTTGTGTTCAAACCATTTCTTGATTCGTTTGTTATAGTCTTTATTGATGATATTCTGGTGTATTCAAAAACTGAGGAAGAGCATCTCGACCATCTTTGTATTGTTCTAGGTGTTCTTGGGAAACAAAGGTTGTATGCGAAATTTTCTCAGTGTGAATTTTGGTTGACTTCAGTTACATTTTTGGGGCATGTAGTTTCAAAAGAAAGGGTAATGGTAGATCCCAAAAAGATTGAGGCGGTTAAGAATTGGGTTCGGCCTAGCTCTGTGACGAAAGTTAGGAGTTTTGTGGGGATCGCTAGCTACTATTGTCGATTTGTGAAGAACTTTACTTATATTTCCACTCACTTGACAAATTTGACCAAACAAGAGATACCATTTGAATGGATTGCAAAATGTGAGGAGAGCTTTAAAAATCTCAAGACTGTTTTGACGACCGCACCTATTCTAGCACTACCCATTAAAGGTAAGGATTTTATAGTTTATTGTGATGCTTCACGTTCAGGTTTGGGTGATGTGTTAATGCAGGATAAGAATGTTATAGCTTATGCATCACGCCAGATGAAGGTGCATGAGAGGAATTATCCAACGCATGATTTGGAGTTGGCAGCGGTGGTATTTGCTCTTAAGGTTTGGCATCATTATCTTTATGTTGTTAAGTGTGAAGTGTTTACTGATCATCGTACCTTGCAGCATATTTTCACCCAAAAGGATATGAATTTGAGATAGCGAAGGTGGATGGAGTTACTTAAGGATTATGATGTCGTCATTCGATACCGTCCGGGTAAGGCTAATGTAGTGGCAAACGCTTTAAGTCACAAGGCAGTGAGTATGGGTAGTCTAGCTTGCTTAAGTGTATCCAAGCGACCTTTAGCTAAGGAAATTCAGACCTTGGAGTCTAAGTTCATGCAGTTAGGCATCTCAAAAAAAGGTGAGGTGTTAGCTAGCATTGAAGTAATGGCCACATTAATTGAGGAGATAAAGGCCAAACAATTTGAGGATGAAAATTTGAACGAGCTTAAGAAACACACTGTGATTGGTAAGGCACAAGAGACCACTCTTGATAAGGAAGGTGTTCTCAATTTAAAGGAAGGATTTGTGTTCCTTTAGTTGGTGACATGATTCAGAAATTGTTGACAAAATCCCATAGTTCGCGATATTCCATTCATCTGGGTGTGACCAAGATGTACCGAGTTTTGAAGCGAATCTATTGGTGGCCTAGCATGAAGAAAGATATAGCGGAGTTTGTGTCTAAGTGTCAAAATTGCCAACAAATAAAGTATGAACATCAAAGGCCTACAGGTTTACTTTAGAGAATGCCAATTCCGGAATGGAAGTGGAAAAGGATAGCCCTGGATTTTGTGGTTGGTCTTCCCAAGACTTTGGGGAAGTTTGATTCTATTTGAGTAGTGGTTGACAGATTGACTAAGTCAGCCCATTTTATTCTGGTAAGAATAGATTATAATGCTTAATAATTGGCTAAGGCATATGTGAAAGAGATAGTGAGGTTGCATTGGGTACCCCTCTCTATCATCTCAGACCGTGGTACGTAGTTTACCTCCATATTTTGGAGGAAATTACATGATGAATTGGGAACACAACTCACTTTTAGTACCTCTTTCCATGCACAGACGGACGGGCAGTCGGAGAGGACTATTCAAGTGTTAGAAGACATGTTGAGGGCATCTGTTTGACTTTGGGAGATATTGGGATAAGTTCTTACCTTTATATGAATTCTCCTATAACAATAGTTACCACTCTAGCATTGATATGGCACCATTTGAGGCACTTTATGGAAGGGGATGTAGATCACCCATAGTATAGTTCGAGGCTGGAGATACAATACCTTTGGGGGTTGATTTAGTGAAGGATGCTCAAGATAAGGTGAAGGGTATTCAAACTAAGCTTTTAGCAGCCTAGAGTAGGTAGAAGAAGTATGCAGACCATAAGGTAAGACACATGACATTTTAGATTAGTGAGAATGTTCTTCTTAAGGTATCACCCATGAAAGGGGTGATGAGATTTGGCAAGAAGGGCAAGCTAAGTGTGCGATACATTGGTCCTTTTGAGATTCTTGAATGTGTAGGGCCAGTGTCTTATAGATTGGCTTTACCTTCTAATCTATCTGGAGTTCATCCGGTATTTCATGTATCCATGTTGAAGAGATATCATGGTGAAGGGGATTACATAATAAAATGAGACTCAGTTGTGTTAAACAAAGACCTCCAATATGTGGAGGAAATGATTGCAATTCTTGATCTTAACCTCCGAAAGCTAAGGACCAAGGAGATTAGGTCCGTGAAAGTTCAGTGGAAGCATCATCCGGTTGAGGAAGCTACTTGAGAAACCGAGAAGAACATGCGAGACAAGTATGCCCAGTTGTTCGTCGATTCAAGTACTACTCAATTCTTTCTTTAGCCTATTTGTCCTAAGTTTGTCACTCGGGGACGAGTGATAGGTAAATTGGTATCTATTGTAACGACCGGTTCCCGTCGCTATAATAAAAACCAAGGGAGAAAAATTTTGGATCGGAAAACTTTTTCGTAGTAACTTGAAATTTCCCAACCTAGTCCAGATTTGGACGAAATCAGAGTTAGTAAAGTATAGGGAAATCTGGTAACAATTGGGTGATCTAATTATGATTTTGATCACATGAGTGGATAGCTAAGATGTTAAGGAACCCATACGACTTTACAGAATTGAATTCGGGCGAGTAGAACTCCTGAAACTGATATTAGCGTGAACGAGTAGTTTCTAAGTTTCATTGGTTGAAGGTGTGTTGTGAATTTAATGTTTTGGAATTCTTTATTTAGCTCTCTATTTCTGTGCAAGCCGCTAAGGCGGGATTATTCATGCCAATGCGGGGCTATTGTGGTGGGATGGGTGCCGCCATAGCAGGCCAGTCAAGAATTAAGTCGATAATAAACCCAAAAATCATTTTATTCTACACTTTTGACTTTGAGATCTAGGAGACGACCCTAGGTGATTTTAACAGTTTTTCACCATTCTTGAGGCTAAAGGTAGGGTTTTCACTTCCAATAGCCATTTTTTGATCCGTAAAACGTAAACTAGTAGGTAATTATCGACGGAGGAGAGTTTTGATCTGGAAAAATCCCTAATCTGTGTATGGGGATCAAGGGTTTGACCTAGGATTGATATTATTGATTAGAATTTGGGTAATTGGGTCTTGTGTATTAATCCTTGTATTATTATGATTGTTTGTAGACAAAGAACAAGCGGAAAGAAATCAGAAGGGGAAGAATCAAATTTCTAAAGGGATTCAAGTTTTGGTTGAGGTATGTAATGGTTGTGATTTCATGTGTTGTGATGTATGTTTGCTATTGTTTCATTAAAATACATGTATGTATGTGAATTTTGCATTATTAATCACACTTATTGTAAATGAGGATAGATGAATAATGAATGTCATGAATCATGACTTGATTGTATGATTTTGAGAATATAGTTGTGATTGTGATTGTGGCTTGTTGAATGGATCGGGTGTTGCGTTTTGACACACTAACTGGGATTGGTTGCCACGTTTTGGCATAAACATGGGATCATTTGCCACGTTCCGTCTTAAACATTGGAGCGGGTACCACGAACCGATACACTAACAGTTTGGGTTTGGGCTCCATGAGAGAACCATTGACTTGACATATTTATATAATTGAGAATTGTGAAATGCTCTATTTGTTCATAAATCATGTTGAAATTGTTTATTTTGGTGTATGCATGTTTATTACGGTGTAATGACTTATGTATGATGCACTTAGTGGGATAGCCAGGTGATCCTACCAGTACACTGTGGTTGTATACTATTACTGCACTTGCTCTTTTTTTGTTGATTATAGGGCATCTTTAGGTAGCTATTGACAGACCTCGTTTAGAAGATCAGTGATCATTTCAAATTCAAGGGTGAGACAGTTCCGAGCTACCATGAGTTCTCTTTTTGTTTATGTCCACATTTCGAACTTAGACTTTCTAGTTAGTTATGTACCCCTTTCTTGTTTTGACTTATGGTTGAACCTTAGATGTTTTGGTACATTGACTTTCAGGTTCTATGCGTTATTTTCTGTATTTGTTTTTTTAGACTTTTGTAATTTATGGGACCTGCTTCTGTAACTTTAAATGCCTTAGTTCGATTTAGTTGTGTAGTTCTTTGGTTAGCTAATTAGTATTAATGGTTCTCCCACAAAATGTTAGTGTGGGTGCCAATCATGATGGTCGGGGTCGTGACACCAAATTAGTTCTTTCTATTTCTAGTACTTTCTAAGGCGGGGTGTTACAATTTTAGTCATGTGTGATGATCGATCCAGATTTTGAGGCTTTTGTTTGGAGTTGTTGTGATTAGGCATTTTAGCCTTTAAGTTTTCCTTAGGGTTTGACTTTGGTCAACTTTCTTGGTAAACACAGTCGAAATTGAATTTTGTCAGTTCCTCTAACATCGGAATGCAGAGTTTGGTCTAGAAATTAATTTTTATCTCTTGGCTATCCAATCATGAACGATTATTGACTACTAATTTCCTTTCACTTCAATGAAGTTTTAAAAGTTTCTTAACAGAACATCTTTTACATCATTCCACAACGAGATAATTCTAAAATTCTCCTTCATAATATTGAATGCCACTATGAACCTTTTATTTTGAGTACCTAGGAAATATATTTCTCTTTTGATGCAAACTACTACAGCCTATATAAAAAATAACGATTAGAGTGCATTTCTAATTTCTCTACATGATTCCCTTTAGCCAAAAGTTAAACCCCACTATCTTGTGGATAGTTTAATTTCTCTTTAACTTTTTTATAAAGAAAAACAATACTAATACATAAATCTTTTTTCATATCTCTTGATGATAAAAGTAATGTTGTATTATTTTAGAAACTTAATTATGTCTTCTTTGTTGTATTATTTTTCAATCTTTTATAAAAAATTCAATTTAATTACTCAGGCATCAAAGATATATATAGTAGAACCAACTATATATTGATGGCCTATGTATTGAGTAAGAAATACAAATATAATTAATAACCAATAATCAACCTATATTCAATACACATAAATTTTTCAAAACTATGAAATTCGATTTGATCATTTTTTTACATAGAAGCATGATAGCTTACGTTTAATATCATTGGAAGTGGATTGTAATAATGTTTTAATCAAGCTAATTAAGTGATAAGAAGAAAAAGAAGATTTGTGATCCCGTTCAATTCACTTACATTTAAATGATAAAAAACTTGGGATGGCAATGGTGGCATAGGGGTGGGCGGATTTGGCTTTTATGTAGGTGCAAGGTGGGGCGAGTTGAATTTTTTTCAAAAATAATTTAGTATGGATGGCAGGTCCCGAAAGTGCAAGGTGGGGCGAGTTGAATTTTTTTCAAAAATAATTTAGTATGGATGGCAGGTCCCGAAATAAAATTTTGGAAGAAAGATTGCTTAAGTCTCAATGAGATACCTAAGAATACCTTGATTTTACGAAGAAAATTTTAGTCAAATCATCTCAAAATTTCAATTAATACATCTACTACCTCCAATCAATTTTACTAGTATTCCTTGCTTAAAATAGATGATTCATAATTTTGTCAAATTTTCCTCTAATTAATGTTTTTTTCTTAAAAATCCATGTACAAAATTAAATATACTTTGTTTACTTCAAATAGACCCTAAGTGAAATTTTGAGCCTTTTTCATTGTTCAAAATAATTGAATTGCTCAAAGTTCAAGATGGATATTTGATTTTCCCCCCATATTTGCCCTTTCCTTTGATGAAGTTTTATATTTTTTTAGGAGAAAAATTGCTCTACTTGCAAAGTTATATTTATGATTTCACAAAAGACAATCGTGAAAATTATAATTCAAATTATATTCTTAAATATTTTTCTTATTAGATGTACATTGCCTTACAAATTCACTTAATATGAAATAAAGAAAACAAAAAATAAAATGAATCGGAGGGAGCATATTTCTATTCATTTGGTGAGAAGTCAGAAATAACAATCCAGTAGAGACACTACCATCTTTATTACAAACACTAATGCAACAAAATGGCACGATAGTAAAAACACCTAGGTTTCTAATTCAACTAGTGCAATTTAATTTTTTGCTACAATTTTCTAAGATTTTATAGTGATGACTTGTTCTTTAGTTGCTATTTCAATTTATATGATATAGTTTGAATTCTGATCAAATTTCTTTATTTTTATTGTGATTCGATCATACAATCTTTAAATTATTTGAAAGACAATTTACATATTTAGAAATTACATAAAAGATATTATAAGTTACAATAATTAATAATTTAAATAATTTAAAGGTCATATAAATAACTAGTATCGTACTTTTTATAAAATATAAAATTAAACACCCAGGAGTACTTTAGTTTCTGAACTAATCCAATTTGGTAGTGATTTTATTCTACTAGTCCGAGCCAGCCAGGGAACAAATGTTAACTCCACCGTATTTTCCATTGCCGATCCAATTATGCAGCCAAATAAAAATTCATTCAGCTGAATTCAATAAAGGAAAAAAGAAGACAAAACTTATACGACAAGGAAGACATAATTAAGTTTCTAAATTACTACAACATTACTTCTATGATCATCAGGAGATATAACAAAATATTTCTGTATTTTTTTGTTCTTCTAAAAATCAAAAATAGAAATGAAACTATTTCTTGAAATAACTGAATGAATCAATACAATTTCAATTGCTCCCTGGTGGAGCAACGGTGAGTTCAAGATTGAGCACATGATGGACATGCTCCACATTTTTATGAGGATTTTCTAGGTTATCCTCATTTGAGGTTGGGAAATTAAGTTTGGCTTTAGGGCCGTGATATACCCTCGCCGCCTTATCATATGCTCTCGTTGCTGCTTCTTTCGTATCAAAGCCCCTAGCTAGACACGTACCTTTTGAATGGGGTTTGCAATATCAGCTCCGTACCTCCCCCGTGGCCTCTTCCTCACACCCCTATATCGAATCTCAGTTGGGTTTACCGTCGTTGTCATCACCATAGTTGCACCACAATTTTCTTTCTCCGCCATATGAAAATATATAGAGGGAATTTAATATGAAAATATAGAAGGAATAGTTTATATTCAGAGAAGATTTAGTGAGTAAAAAAGAAAGAGGGAGACTGATTTATATAGCCATTTCTCAAGTGATACATTTGGTCTAGTAATAAATTTACATGGCATATGAGTTGTTTTAGTAAATACATTGTACATATAAATTACTTGAATGAAAAAAAAAAGATATTTCTAAACAAAATAGTAGAAATAATTAATTTCATTCCAAGTTCATTATTCATTAGGCTACATGTACATATTTTAGGGTTATATTTTTTTGATTTATTTGCCAAATAAAAAATAGTAATAAGTACTGAATTGTCTTATTTTCTAAAACAAAAAAAAAAAAACATTTTCTTCCCTTGATTCAATATACACTCTTAGTTGACCAATATTTTTATGTTTTACTATTATAGGTGTGAATGAATATTTATATTTAATTTTTATCTTTTAGTACATATCTATCATTGTAAATTTGTATATTTTATTACTTCATCTTTTTCTATTATCCTCCAACAGGCCAGTACGCTCCACCCACCCTCAACAAATAAAGGGAAGTTAAAATATTTTTCCTTCTTATTATTTTTTAAGAAAATTTTACGTAAGGCAAAAAGAATTATAAGGAAATCCATAAAAAAAAGTTTTAAAAGATTTTTCGGGGATCACTGATCAATATACAAATATTGAATTTCATTTACATTTTTATTTGTATTTGATAGGTTAAAACGAAATAATGTTTTGTTGAATTACAATGAAAGAAGATTTTGACTAAGCACAAGTAGATTATGTATTATATTTACAATAAGTATAAATGTTATTGTAGTTGACACAAATTACATATTATATATACCTCTAACCTATTGAAAATGGCTCAAAAATACCGTCCTTCAATCTTTTGGTCTAAAAATATCCTTACCTTTGTTTTTGGTTCAAAGATGCCCCTCCTTCCATCATTTGGTCTAAGAAAACCCTTAACCCCAATTTAATTAAATTGATTTCTTTACTAATTAGTTAATTCTTTTATTTTATAAAATATAATTTTTATTTTTTTTAAAATCATAATATTGGGTCATCCCATATATTTAAGTCTAGAAAATAAAATAATAATTTTTTGTATAAAAATAAAAAAGAAAAATCTTAAAATTCTTATTATCAAAATAACACAATAAAATTCTTATTCTTCATTTTTACACACCAGATTTTATCTTTTTACATTTTGTATACTATTATTTTATATTTTAATTTATGGAATGACTTTTGAATTTATTTTAATTGATATTTTTAATTATATTAAAATAAGAATATTAAATTTAATTATATCAATATTTAGTATTTCTTTTGATTTACTTTTTTAAAAACAACATATAATAATAATAATAATAATAATAATAATTAAAAAAAATATCGTTTCTGAGAATTTTTTTCGTTCTCCTTTCCAGCTCCTTGGTAATTAGAGACTAACCTCGAATTCATTGTACCAGAAGTGTCATCAAAATCTGCACAACCTTCCATTTACCGCAAATTTACTTACATCAAATAATTTTTTTTTAATTATTATTATTATTGTTATATTTTATAAATTAAAAGGTAAAGAAAAGATTAAATATGATATAATTATATTTTACTTGATGATTTGAATATAATTTTAAAAAAATCAATCCAAATAAATGATAAACTTATTTCACAAATTAAAACATAAAATAATAAAATATAAAATAAAATAAAGAATTCATCGGGTAAAAGTGAAGAATAAGAATTTAAACATTCATTTTCACACAATAAACATTCATTTTCACACAAGAATATCCCTAACCTATTTTAGACCAAAACTTATTATTTTATTTTTTTTAAAAAAATATTTTAAATATATGGGATGACCAATATTAAGATTTTAAACAAATAAAAATTATATTTTAGAACAAATAAAAGAATTGACTAATTAGTAAGGAAATCAATTTAATTAAATTTGGGTTACGAGTATTATTAGACCAAAAGATGGAAGGAGGGGTATCTTTGAGTCAAAAACAAAGATGATGACATTTTTAGACCAAAAGGTGGAAGGAGGGTATTTTTGGGCAATTTTCAATAGGTGAGGGGTATTCTTGGCCCGTTTCCCTAATTTATTTGATATAGTTCAACTTTTGAGAATCAAACATCTTTATTTTAATTGTGGATTCGTACTTAAAAATTACAGTCTTTATATTATTTGAAAGATAATTTACATATTTAGAAACAACATAAAAAAATACCCTAATTAACTAGTTAAAATATTTAAAATGTTAAATAAATAAATTACAGTCAAATATTTTTCATTTGACTCTCTAGTACTATACTTTTTATCAAAACATAAACACTTACTTTATTTTCTTAACTACTCCTATCTGATAGTGATTCTACTTTACTGGTCTGATCCAACCATGGAACAAATATTAAAATCCACCATCTTTTCCATTGACGATCGAACAACGCAGCCGTAAAAATTCATTCAATTGAATTCAATTAAAGGAGAAAACAAAGAAAGAAAAATATTGTATACAACAAAGAAAACATAATTAAGTTTCTAAATTAATATAACATTACTTCTATCATCACAAAAGATAAAAAATATATTCTTGTACTATTTCTTTTCCTTATAAAAATATAAAAATGGGAATTAAACAAAAATTAACAAATGTAACGTATCCGATACTATTTCACATGCCCGACGGGGAAAGACTGAGATAAAGATTGAGTTCATCAAAATGGAAAGGCTCAACTTTGATTGTTGTTGGCTAATCTTATACCTCACATCCACTGTTATACAGGTCACGAGGTATCAATCCACTTCTCCTCATAACCTTGAAATAGAATTTTTCAAGTGCCGTCAGCGAAGGAGTAGAATCGATGAGCAGTGACGTACCCAAAAATTTCACGAAGGGTGTGCAGGAATTGTACACGAGTACATTTTTTATTTTGGTTGAATGAGTGCACTAGAAATTTTAAAATTAAACTACCTAATATACATGCAAAATTTTGAAAAAAAAATGATAGCGAGATTCGGACTCACAAACGCTTAATGGCTTGGCTCAGGCACCTTAAACCACTAGAGTACAACACCTTGTTGTGTTAAGAGTGTCTAGAATACGTTATTTAACTACTTTGTATATTATTTTTCTTATATATGCAGTATAGTTTTCCGAAAATGTAGCTACACCCCTATCGATGAGTCTAGAAGATGACTCGATATCATTGCTCTGATTGAGAGTATTATAATTATCATCACTATCAGTTTTAGGATTAACCTTTTCGACATTATCTTCATTTATCGCGCAGAAAATTAGTTTTTGTTTTAGGGTTGCAATACATCCTCACAGCCTTATCATAAGGCATAACAGCTTGTTCAGGTGTACCAAATGTCCTAAGCCAGATGTGTGTTTGCTGTAATCTTAATTGAGTACCTCCTTAATGGCCTCTTACTTACACCTTTATAATGTACCTCATATAGAGGTACAGACCACCGTTGCATCACTGTTTTCTCTTTTCACCATCTTGAAAAACGCAAGGAATTTGTGTGTTTTTTTTGTATAGAAAAGGCTCATTGTCACGCCTCAAGCCTGGGTGAGGGAGACTGGCACTCGGTGCCTTAACTTTGATACCATCTTCTGACCGAGCGAACCACTCATTTCGAATACATACAAGGAACATATGCAAATGATATTAAATGATGTCTTGACCAACAACTAGTATGAGAAGATACTTCTTTTTTCTTTATACATATAAAAGTCATAGGTGCAGATGCTATCTCGGTGGACCTAGAGGGTAGTATGGGGGACATAACTCTAAATATATAAACCTTATTTGGACATAGTCTATGAAGCCTCTAACATATGACATGATATGTAAATGTGTCGAGACACGGCCTCGACGTACCTTAAACCATCTATGTAATATGAACAAGACAAGAACTCAAATGGAATTGAGGTTCACTAACTATAGTGAAAAACCTGAGAAGGATGCATGTCGAGAAACTTGCCATCTGAATGTATGTACCTACAATATGAATGTAGCGCCCCCGATAGAATAAAAAGAAACGTGAGTACATATGGAATTGTACTCGTATGTAAGGCATATTTAATAGCAAGATAAGTACTGAAAATCATATAAGAGAACACATGAAACATATTAGGCTAGAAGCACTTAGGGACTACAACCATAGTATTAATCTATTGTAACAACTTATAACCATGTAAGCTTAAGTACCTCTTCTTGTCCACAAATACATGTTTCAAAACTGCATAAATTGACATAAACTGAGACACATAATTAAATCTTCCTTTTGGGAATATCTCTATTTCATCATGATACTTTATCCTAATGTATTTCTCACATAAGCATAGAGGGGGAAATAGTTGTTGAACCAATAAGCCACGTGGAGTTTATAACATACAAGCAGAGGAGCACAAAAGGGAATTTAATATATGGGCGAGTTAGTTATAAGAAGATGTGACACATGAATAAGTGAGTTGTGACGATATGTAGCATTTGAGCAAGTGATGCCAAAAACATGTGGTGGATATAAGTAAGTGTATTATAAGACACATATAAGCAAGTGAGTATATGAAGCATGTGGAACATAAGCAAGTGGGCTTTGAAACATGTGACATATAAACACGTAAGTTACAAGGTATGTAATATATACGAATGAGCCATCATGGGCACATGCCACATAAACAAGCAAGTTATGTCACGTAAGCTATGAGAGCAGGGATATGTGAACAAGTAACTATAGGGATAGGTGACACATGAGCAAGTAACTATGAGAACAAATGACACATGAACAAGTAACTATGAGGTCATATAAAAACATGAGCATTCGAGGCATTTGGAAACTAGGAACAACCCTTAGAATCACTATGCCATGTTTTACCGTTCTCACCACGTTAATCGAATACCTTTGGATTTGATTATTAACACTAGGTAATATGATACGTGATTATACTTGGATAAATATACATTTTACTCTTTTCTTGACTCTTCGTTTATTTATAATATTTACAAGGCATGTGATACATATGACCAGCTGATCATTGGTAGAAGAGGATGACCGATGCTAGGCATTTTAACCCCTAGGATGCGGTCCTCATTATTACAAAAATTGGGATCGGCCCATGCAAGACTTTCACCCCTAAGCTGCCACCCTTCTATACCAATTGGGATCGGTCCATGCTAGGCTTTCTCCCCTGAGCCGCCACTCTTCTATAACAATTCGGATCGACCCATGCTACACATTTGCCCCTGGGCTGCCACCCATGATTATATAGATTTCTTCACTTATTTTCTTTAATATTTGAGATTGTTGTTTTGATATTCGTAACTCTTTTGAGATTGTTGTTTTGGTGGTCATAATCATTGTTGAGATTTGGAACTTTGGACCAGTAGTAGAAGACCTATGAATATGCACTTGAGGCAGCAACATTAACATCAGTAGCGAATGTAACATTTGTATTATTTAGAGCTTAAATGACACAATGAACATTTAAACGTTTCAAATGAAAACATATGAGTATATCAAGTGAAGACATATAACTCCTCAAACAATGAGGTAAGGAATCTCTCAATAAGAAGATGTAATAGTTAAATACTAAGTAGATGATATGAAATGAAATGGTACATGAACATGGGAACTAATGATGCACATTGGCAGTTTCAAATCAGGGACAAGTGTATTCCAACTTACAACATATGAATTGTGTAATGTGACCAGTAAATATTCTATGAGGTAACATTATAGACTAAATACAATGGAAGTGGTATCCAATGAAAGTAACATGTGATCATTTGAGTAAATGAAATATATGATCAAATGGACAATTGAAGCAATTAGGCAGTGTATGGACAAAATGTGTATCAAACATATAACCACTCTTTACATGTGTAATCTAGTATCTTATTTATATAAGAGATATATGTGACAAGGGTTCATTCCTTAACAGCGGAAGATATTTTTAGCCTTACATACCTTGTCTCCCAATCAGTACTATGCATTACCATGATTCAGCCTTTCCAAAACCTCAGCCGAGCAGCAAGCTTGCAAACCCTCTACTCAAGGGTGCCCTTTTCACACATTGCCTTCTCACCATGTCTTAATTGGAGAGAAATTTCCAGCCTCCTTTACTTGAATTCCAAAAAGAAAACTTGGCTATAATAGTTGTTGATTTCTTCTTTTTTAAAATCTCATTGAAGTAAACCTTCAAATTTCTTGAAGCTAAGAAGAGAGAGTACTGTTTTGGGACTTTTTTGGTACGAAAACCTCATGAACAAATTGAGAGAGAGAGGAGAGACGTTCTTGGCTGTGGTTGAGAGAAAATTTTGAAGAGTAAAGTGAAAAATGAAAAAAAAGATCTAACATTTGACCTTAAAAGGCCTTCAACCGCCCTAGGCTGCTTAACCTTGAAGTACTCCTGAAACATTTGTCCAAAGTGGGTCCCTCCTTCACATGGTCTTCTTATGCAGCCCTCCTTGACTTAAATACATATATAATATGTACTTTTTTTATGTCCCACTTCTAGAATATTTTTCAAACCAACGTAGGTGGCTCTTAAGCAAGTAGCACATATAATCAAGTAGGTGAAGCACATAGGTCAAGCTACTAGGTGAAGCACATAGGTCAATCTACTAGGTGAAGCACATAGGTCAAGCTAGTAGGTGAAGCACATAGCTCAAGCTTGTAGGTGAAGCACATAGGTAAAGCTAATAGGTGAATCACATAGGTCAAGCTTGTAGGTGACTTGATTCAATTCCTCATTTCTTCCCAAATCTAAACAATTTAACCTTAGCTTAATACATTATGTGTATATATTCTTGGATCCCTGATCCTTAGGCTTGATCATGACCTTATTCTCCTAAGTCATATTAGGTTCGTCAATGCGAACTTGTTCGTACAAACGATAGGGGACATGGGGTGTTACATCATCACCCCCACTTTTGTCTCATTCATCCTCGAATGTGTATTGTAGCTAATAGTTCTTAACTTTAGAACTTTTTAAATATTTTGGCAGAGTTTCCTTTGTAAAACTATCTAAAACCGACAACTAACTAGAAACACACATGTACAAGTCTCCAAAGGCATCACAATAAATGTACCATAAGTAAATAAGTAATAAAAAATAAGGCTACTCTTATTCACTCAACATATGAGACAACCTTTAACAAGCACAACTTACCTCACTTTTAATAACATTCTCAGTAACTATACTCAACTATTCTCCTTTAACAAGGAACATTATCATACTGCAGCACTTGACCTATGACACACTCAAACACTATTCTTATCTACTTAGTATCTAACAGAATTCTCCCAATTAAAACTTACTAGCATAGTGCAATGCTTATGTCTAACCAATCAATCATCATCCGACCTTAATTCTCCTTAGCCTTGTAGATTAGTCATATTAGAGTGTATAAACCTTTTCCTTTCTAGCCCATTATTTTCATCTGTCTAGTATTAACTTCATAGACTAACTGACTTGAACCTCTAAAAGGTCATTCTTACCTCTTTTCGAATATTTTGATAACATTTAGTTAATAGCTTGAGTTCATAATTACCTTATCGTTTGTAATACCTACTCTAATTCACCCTCATTTCCTTCTTGAGTCGCATATCCTTAAGAGCAACTAAAACTTTCATCATCTTTCTCTCAGTAGGTGAATAAACACTTGAGCCTTAAGATTCTAATTCATGGCTCGCATTCTTAACATATGCATGACCTGATCAGATAATATTCACTTACCACTCTATAAACCCAATCACATAGAGCAGAATGATTCTTCAAAGCATAGTTGTATTGCACGATTTAGAACATGAATGAAAGGAAACATTTCCTAAATGCCCGTGTAGCATCCCTCTTATAGATGTGGTCGACAACACACCAGTAAAAATGACAACTAGACACGGCTTCATAGACTCCCTAGGATATTTGAACCTAATGCTCTGATACCAAGTTTATCACGCCTCAAGCCTGCGTGAGGGAGACCGGCACTCGGTGCCTTAACTTTGATACCATCACATGACCGAGCGAACCACTCATTTGGAATACATACAAGGAACATATGAAAATGATATTAAATGATGTCTTGACCAACAACTAGCATGAAAAGATACTTTTTTTTTCTTTATACATATAAACGTCATAGGTGCAGATGCTAACTCGGTGGACCAGAAGGTAGTATGGGGGACATAACTCTAAATATATAAACCTTATTTGGACATAGTCGATGAAGCCTTTAACATATGACATGATTTGTAATGTATCGAGACAAGGCCCCGACGTACCTTAACCCATCTATGTAATATCAACAAGACAAGATCTCAAATGGAATTGAGGCTCACTGACTATAGTAAAAAACCTAAGAAGGATGCATGTCGAGCAACTTGCCAGCTGAATGTATGTACCTGCATTATGAATGCACCCCTCCCCCACGACAAAATAAAAAGGAACGTGAGTACATATGGAATTGTACTCGTATGTAAGGAAGACTGAATAGCAAGATAAGTACTAAAAATCCTATAAGAGAACAAATGAAACATATTAGGCTAGAAGCACTTAGGGACTGCAACCATAGAATGAATCTATTGTAACAACTTATAACCATGTAAGCTTAAGTACCTCTTCTTGTTCATGTATCAAAACTGCATGAATTGACATAAATTGAGACACATAATTAAATCCTCCTTTTGGGAATATATCTATTTCATCATGATACTTTATCCTAACGTATTTCTCACATAAGCATAGAGGGGGAAATAGTTGTTGAACCAATAAGCCACGTGGATTTTATAACATACAAGCAGAGGAGCACAAAAGGGCATTTAATAAATGGGCAGGTTAGTTATAAGAAGATGTGACACATGAATAAGTGAGTTGTGACGATATGTAGCATTTGAGCAAGTGATGCATAAGACATGTGGTGGATATAAGTAAGTGTATATAAGACACATATAAGAAAGTGAGTATATGAAGCATGTGGAACATAAGCAAGTGGGCTTTAAAGCATGTGACATATAAACACGTGAGTTGCAAGGTATGTAATATATACAAATGAGGCAACATGGGCACATGACACATAAACAAGCAAGTTATGTCACATAAGCTATGAGAGCAGGCATATGTGAACCAGTAACTATGGGGACAGGTGACACATGAACAAGTAACTATGAGAACACATTACGCATGAACAAGTAACTATGGAGTCATGTAAACATATGAGCATTCGAGGCATTTGGAAACTAGGAACAACCCTTAAAATCACCATGCCATGTTTTACCATTCTCACCAAGTTAATCAATTACCTTTGGATTTGATTATTAGCATTAGGTAATATGATATGTTATTATACTTGGATAAATAAACATTTTACTCTTTTCTTAACTCTTTGTTTATTTATAATCTTTATAAGGAATGTGATACATATGACCAGTTGATCAGTGGTAGAAGAAGATGACCGATGCTAGGCATTTTAACCCATGGGATGCGGTCCTCATTATTACACAAATTGGGATCAACCCATGCTAGGCTTTCACCCTTGAGCTGCCACCCTTCTATACCAATTGGGATCGGCCCATGCTAGGTTTTCTCCCTTGAGCTGCCACCCTTCTATAACAATTGGGATCGACCCATGCTACGCATTTTCCCCTGGGGGCTGCCACCCATGATTATACAGATTGCTTCACTTAGAATCTTTAATATTTGAGATTGTTGTTTTGATATTCATAACTCTTTTGAGATTGTTGTTTTGGTGGTCATAATCATTGTTGAGATTTGGAACTATGGACTAGTAGTAGAAGACTTGTGAATATGCACTTGAGGCAGCAACATTAACATCAGTAGCAAATGTAACATTTGTATTATTTAGGGCTTAAATGACACAATGAACATTTAAACATTTCAAATGACAACATATGTGTATATCAAGTTAAGACATATAACTCCTCAAACAATGAGGTAAGGAATCTCTCAATAAGAAGATGTAATAGCTAAATACTTAGTAGATGATATGAAATAAAATGGTACATGAACATGGGAACTAATGATGCACTGGGCAGTTTCAAAGAAGGGACAATTGTATTCCAACTAACAACATATGAATTGTATAATGTGACCAGTAAATATTCTGTGAGGTAACATTATAGATTAAGTACAATGGGAGTGGTATCCAATGAAAGTAACATGTGATCATTTGTGTAAATGAAATATATGATCAAATGGACAATTGAAGCAATTAGGTAGTGTATGGACAAAATGTGTATCAAACATATGACCACTCTTTACATGTGTAATCTAGTATCTTATTTATATAAGAGATATATGTGACAAGGGTTCATTCCTTAAAAACAGAAGAGATTTTTAGCCTTACATACCTTGTCTCCCAACCAGTACTACGTATTACCATGATTCAGCCTTTCCAAAACCTTAGCCGGGCAGCAAGCTTGCAAACCCTCTACTCAAGGGTGCCCTTTTTCACACATTGCCTTCTCAGCATATCTTAATTGGAGAGAAATTTCCACCCCCTTTTCTTGAATTACAAAAATAAAACTTGGCTGCAATAACTGTTGATTTCTTCTTTTTTGAAATCTCATTCAAGTAAACCTCCAAATTTCTTTAAGCTAAGGGGAGAGGGTACTGTTTTGGGACTTTTTTGGTATGAAAACCACATGAACAAATTGATAGAGATAGGAGAGACTAACATTTGACCTTAAAAGGCCTTCAACCGCCCTAGGCTGCTTAACCTTGAAGTATTCCTCAATCATTTGTCCAAAGTGGGTCCCTCCTTCACATGGTCTTCTTATGCAGCCCTCCTTGACTTAAATACATATGAGTAAGTTATGCCATTTGGAAGTTGGACTGTTGGATTAAGGAAAGTCTAATACGGATTAAGGAAAATTGTATCATCACTATAGCTCTTAAGTGATGGTTGTCGGTTAGAGAAACTCCCGCAGTAGCATTTTGTATTTTGTATTTTCATATACATCAGTTTATTTGTATTTTTACATACATCTCAGAGTTATATGTATCTTTGCATACACACAGAGTTGACATCATGTTTTAAACAATTTTTCTTTATATTGCACTTGTTTTTAAACTACTTTACATTGAAATGAGTTCAGTTATGTTGAGTTGAGTTGAGCCAGGTATGTTCTTTAGTTCTTTTCAGATTCTTTTCAAGCTTAACTTGTGTTTAGCATTCCAACTCGCATACCCATACATTCAATGTACTGATGCCAGTTGGCCTGCATCGTCTTATGATGCAGACCCAGGTAACTAGGATCAACATCCAGCGCATCGTTGATCCAGTGAGCTGTTCAAAGTCTGTTAGTGAGCCTCTTTCCATTACGGAGTATCCTTTTTATTGCTTTCAGTTTTATTAGCTAGTTCTTTAGGATATCGTAGGCACATCCCGACATCCCTCTCATTTGTTTAGAGGCTTCATAGATAGACAGTCAGAGAGTTAGTAGTTCAGTTGTCTTTACATTTTCATTTCATATGTTAAAGACTTGAGTTTGCCTTAATGGCCAGTTGAATGTTCCTTTATAAGATTCCAGTTTCTTTATAAAAGTATATGTGATGAGTTAAGTCTTCCACTCAGTAAGTAAGTCAGGCCAAGGGTTCGCTTGGGACCAGAAATGGTCTTCGAGTGCTAGTCCCGCGCAGTGTGTAGGCTCGGGGTGTGACAAACTTGGTATCAGAGCACAGAGTTCAAGAGTCCTAGGGAATCTATGAACCTGTTTCTGTAGAGTCCTAGTTATCGGTGTGAAGCACGCCACATCTATAAATAAGAGGCTGTAACATTTAGGAAAATTTCTCACTTCTTTCACACTCATTTTGTGCGTTAGAGTTTGATCTCTAAAAGGTTTCCTTCTAATTCATGCTTGCACGTATTTTCAGATAATTATGCCTCTATGAAGAGCTGTCAGAGGTCACGCTGCTAGGCGTAATGTTGAGGAGCAAGAGTTACCAAATGCACCTGAAATGCAACCTCAAGGAGAAGTCACAAATGCTGAGTTCAGGGAAGTAATAAGGTTGCTCAGTCAAGCTGTGACTAATCAGGTTGGGCAACAGAGAGGAGCTAGACAAGAAGTGACTGATACTTCAAGGATCTGAGAGTTCTTGAGGATGAATCCTACAAGCTTCACTGGTTTGAGCACTACTGAGGATCTCGAGAATTTTATTGATGAGTTGAAAAAGGTATTTGAGGTTATGCATGTTGTTGATACTGAACGAGTTGAACTGGCTGCATATCAACTGAAGAATGTTGTTAGGACTTGGTTCGATCAGTTGAAAGGAGGTAGAGCTAAGGATGTACCACCTGCGAGTTGGGCCTGTTTTGAGGAAGCTTTCTTGGAGCGTTGCTTTCCCCGAGAATTGAAAGAGGCCAAGGTACGTGAGTTCCTCGCACTTAAGCAGGGTTCTCTAAGTGTTCACGAATATGGGCTGAAGTTCACCCAATTATCCAGTTATGCTCCGGAAATGGTTGCGGATATGAGGAATAGATGAGCTTGTTTGTTGCTGGGTTGTCTCGTCTACCAAGTAAGGAAGGTAGGGCTGCAATGCTAATAGGTGACATGGATATTTCGCGGTTGATGGTTTATGTGCAGCAGGTTGAGGAAGAGAAGCTAAGGGATAGAGAGAAATTTAGAAATAAGAAAGCTAAGACCAGGAATGAGTCCAAGAATCAATTGCTCCACCACACATGGCTGCACCTAGAGGAGCTACTTCCTTTACCGGCAGAGGAGAAAATAGTCTTTATGCAATCACTAATCGTCAAGATCAAGAGAACTCTCCATATGTTATCACTGGTATGATCAAAGTCTTTCCTTTTGATGTTTATGCTTTGCTAGACCCAAGAGCAAGTTTATCTTTTGTAACCCCATATGTTGCAAATAAGTTTGATGTTCTTCCTAAAAAACTTTGTGAACCCTTTTGTATTTCTACACCTGTTGGGGAGTCTATTCTAGCTGAGCCAGTTTATCGTGATTGTCCCATCTCCGTCAATCACAAAGACACCATGGCTAATTTAATTGAGTTAGAAATGGTAGATTTTGATTTCATTCTAGGTATGGATTGGCTTCATGCATGTTATGCGTCAATAGATTGTAGAACTCGAGTTGTCAAGTTCCAGATTCCTAATGAGCCAGTCATAGAGTGGAGTAGTAGTTCAACAGTGCCTAAGGGTCATTTCATTTCGCACCTTAAGGCGAGAAAGTTAGTTTCCAAGGGGTGTGTCTATCACTTAGTCTGTGTTAATGACTCTAGTGTTGAGATACCTCATATTCAGCCAGTTTCAGTAGTAAAAGAGTTTCCAGAAGTCTTTCCAGATGATCTACCCGGAGTCCCTCCTGAGAGAGAGATAGACTTCGGTATAGATGTTCTCCCAGAAACTCATCATTTATCTATTCCGCCATATAGAATGGAACCAGCAGAGTTAAAGGAGTTGTAGGAGCAGTTGAAAGTAAGCGAATGTGATATTCCAAAGACAGCATTTAGGACCCGTTATGGTCATTATGAGTTTTTGGTCATGTCCTTTGGTTTGACCAATGCACCTATAGCGTTCATGGACCTTATGAATAGAGTTTCCAAAAATTATTTAGATATGTTTGTTATCGTCTTCATTTATGACATACTAATCTATTCAAGAAATGAAGAAGATCATGTTAGCCATCTCAGAATAGTTATCTTGACTCTAAAAGATAGAGAGTTGTATGCCAAGTTCTCTAAGTGTGAGTTTTGACTTGAGTCTGTGGCATTCTTAGGCCACATTTTGTTTGGAGAGGGAATTAAAGTTGATACTCAGAAGATAGAGACAGTGCACAATTGGCCTAGACCCACATCTCCAACTGATATTAGGAGTTTCTTAGGGTTGGCTGGTTATTCTAGAAGGTTTGTAGAGGGGTTCTCAACTATTTCGTCTCCTTTGACCAAGTTGACTCAAAAAACAGTTAAATTTCAATGGTTTGAAGGTTGTGAGAAAAGCTTTCAGAAATTGATAAAGAGGTTGACTACTGTCCCAGTTTTGACCTTACCATAAGGTACTCAAGGTTTTGTAGTGTATTGTGATGCATCTAGAGTTGATTTGGGTTGTGTATTAATGCAGAATGGCAAGGTTATTGCTTATGCATCCAGACAGTTAAAAGTTAATGAGAAGAATTACCTAACCCATGACTTAGAGTTGGTTGTAGTAGTATTTGCCTTGAAAATATGGCATCATTATCTTTATGGTGTTCATGTGGATGTGTTCACCGATCACAAAAGTCTTCAATATGCGTTTAGTTAGAAAGAGCTTAATCTGAGACAGATGAGGTGGTTAGAATTACTTAAGGATTATGACATGGGTATTCTTTATCACCTAGGTAAGGCTAATGTTGTTACTGATGCCTTGAGCTGGCTATATATAGGAGTACCGCCCAGTTTGAGGAAGATAAGAAAGAGTTAGCAAAAGAGGTGCATAGACTTGCATGCTTGGGAGTCAGACTTATGGATTCCACAGAAGGAGGAGTAGTGGTGATGAATGGGGCTGAATCATCATTAGTGTCAGAAGTAAAAGGCAAGCAAGACCAAGATCATATTCTGCTTGAGTTAAAGGCAAATGCTCATAAGCAGAAAGTGATGGCTTTTGAACAAGGGGGAGATGGTGTTTTGAGGTATCAAGGTAGATTGTGTGACTGATTTCAAGGGTAATTGGGATGATCATCTATCTTTCATTGAGTTTGCTTACAAAAATAGTTACCATGGTAGCATCTAAATGGCTATGTGAGGCTCTTTATGGGAGAAGATGTAGATCTCCTATTGGATGGTTTAAAGTTGGTGAAGTAGGATTGATAGGACTAGATTTAGTTCATCAAGCTATGGAGAAGGTGAAAGTCATTCAAGAAAGGTTGAAAATGGCGTAGAGTCGTCAGAAATCCTACATTGATGTTAGGAGAAAGGAGTTAGAGTTTGAAGTAGATGATTGGGTGTATCTCAAAGTCTCACCCATGAAGGGTGTTATGAGGTTTGGTAAGAAGGGGAAACTTAGTCCCCGGTATATTGGACCTTATCGAATATCCAAGAGGATTGGCAATGTAGCTTATGAGTTGGAGCTACCACAAGAGTTAGTCGCGGTTCATCCGGTGTTTCACATCTCCATGTTGAAGAAGTGCATGGATGATCCTTCATTGATCATACCAACCGAAGATATTGGTATCAAGGATAGCTTGTCTTATGAGGAGATTCATGTTCAGATTCTAGATTGCCAAGTTCGCAAGTTGAGAAAAAAAGAGGTTGCATCAGTAAAAGTCCTTTGGAGGAACCAATTTGTTGAAGAAGCTACTTGGGAAGCTGAAGAGAATATGAAGAAGAGATATCCACATCTCTTTGAGTGAGTAGAAAATGTAGACCAACGTCCTAATTCTCTTCTTAGTACTCTTTAAATTATGAGTGAGCATGTTGTTTGTTTGCATTTGCTTGTTGGGTGTTGGGTGTTTGAACTTGATGCTACCACCCTTAGCCTAGTAAGAGTAATCTCATTCGAGGACGAATGTTCCCAAGGGGGAGATATTGTTACATCTCACAAATTTAAATAGCTAGGAAGAAGCTAAGAAATGGAAATTGTCATTTTTTGGAAATAATGAAAATCTGGAAATTTGTTCAAGGAAAAGTGAGTTTTTGGTCAACTTCAAACAACCATAACTCCTAGCTCAAGATGATTTAGGTTTACTTTCAGATATGGTTGGAAATCTCTTGGAATGATCTTTCCAAGGCCGTTGAGTTTGTGCGATTCCGAGTTCGTATGAGTATGTTATGCCCTTTGGAAGTTGGGATGTTGGATTAAGGAAAGTCTAATCCAGATTTTGGAAGGGTAATTTAGTGTTTTCCTTACCTAATTATTGTAATTCGTTTTTAGGAGTTTAATTGGGGTAAATTCATATTTTAGTCAATTTTAGAAAAGTGAATTTCATGCTAGGGCTTGGAGAAAGGAGAAGAACGTTCAAGATTCGTCGAGATTAACTTGTGGATTTCGTCGGGGGTGATCCCTACAAGGTATGTGAGATCACAAAGCGTTGGGTTAGTTCACCCACGCGTCAATAATCAATCAATTTCAGCGAAGTTATTAGATTTGAAAGTAAATCCTTGAGTTCTTGATAAATTTCATTTGAATTCTTGTGGGTTGTGTTGATTGGAGTTTCTTGAGATTGATTCACGTTTTTAGTAGTGTTTTGAGTAGAATCTTATGTACTTCGATCCTATAATTGGTTGTAAGTGTTTGGGGAAAGAATCCATGGAGTTTAGAGCTGAAAAACAAAGAAGAAATTTCGTCGGACGAAATTTGGTAGTGGTGACGCGTCGTGAAGCTAATCCCCAGAATTGGGAAAATTCGTTTCACGTCGCGGAGCCGTCACGGAGCGTTCTGCCTCAAAAGTCATTTTTGAAACTAAATTTTAAATGTCTCTCCACGTCGCGGACCCACTTTCAAATATTGATATTTTGGTATTTTCTCATGTTTAGCTATCAAAAATCATTCCTAAACATCATGAGATCCTTCCAATCACAAATCACAATCCTTGAATCCAAAATTCAATTCAAGGACCAGTTAAGAGTCAAGTCAAGAGCAGTTAAGATCAAAGTCAAGAGAAGTCAAGAGTCAATTATGAGAAGTTCATAATGTTTTCCGAAGGTCTTTTACAAACGTTTTATCTCTGTTTTAAGACTTAAGTTTTGAGTTCAGTAAAGAGTAAAGTTAAAGTTCATTTCTTCAGAAGTATATGGGGACTATGTATTCCCAAAAGAGTTTAAAATATTTTCATATTTAAATAAGAACAGAAACTGAGATTTTCAGTAAAGAGCCTTTGAGCTAGTTTTTCAGTAAAGAGCCCTTGGGCTAGTTTTCAGTTAAAGAGTAAATTCTTTCACAATAAAGCAAGAGGGGAAACTTTGATTTCCAAGATAGCCTTTGAGCTATGTTTTTGAGCAATTATATCAAATCACAGAAAGAAGTATGTTTTTAAACATAAAGAGCTAGGATCATATTTTGGGAGTAGTATTGAGAACCGATATGGGGACGAGCTTGAGTTCGGATAACTCACGTCTCCATAAAATATGTAGCCATCTTGGGTAGAAAAGGGTCATACTTTTTAGATGAACCCTTTAATGCTTTTAGCATAGACTAGTGGATCCACTTAGTGAGTTAGGTCCTATACCCCCGGCAAGGTATAGGATGGTCCTTGGCAGCGTGAGGTAAAGTGATGTATCATCATTATAGCTCTTAAGTGATGGTTGTCGGTTAGAGAAACACCCACAGTAGTATTTTGTATTATGTATTTTTATATACATCACTTTATTTGTATTTTTACATACATCTCAGAGTTATATGTATCTTTGCCTACACATAGAGTTGACATCATGTTTTAAACATTTTTTCTTTATATTGCACTTGTTTTTAAACTGCTTTATATTGAAATGAGTTCATCTATGTTGAGTTGAGTTGAGCCAGGTAAGTTCTTCAGTTCCTTTCAGATTCTTTTCAAGATTAAGTTGTGTTTAGCATTCCAACTCACATACTCGTACATTCAATGTACTGATGCCAGTTGGCTTGCATCGTCTTATGATGCAGACGCAGGTAACTAGGATCAGCATCCAGTGCATCGTTGATCCAGTGAGCAGTTTAGAGTCTGTTGGTGAGCCTCTTTGCATTCCGGAGGATCCCTTTTATTGATTTCAATTTTATTAGCTAGTTCTTTAGGATGTCATGGGCCTGTCCCGACATCCCTCTCAGTTGTTTAGAGGCTTCACAGATAGAGAGTCAGACAATTAGTAGTTCAGTTGTCTTTAAATTTTCATTTCATATGTTAAAGACTTGAGTTTTCCTTAATGGCCAATCCCGCCCAGGGTGTAGGCTCGAGGCGTGACATGAGTTGTTTTAGAAATACATTTAAATGGCTTGGAAATGAAACAAGAAAATGACTTGCTTTCCAAATTCATTATTCTTTAGGCTATATGTAGATGTTTTAGGGTGATATTTATTAATGCACTTGCCAAATACTCCTTCTAGTTTAGATTACGTGAATTGTCGAGATTTTTTACATAATTCAAAATAAGTGGATTTTTCAAAATTCAAGAAAATGGTTGAGACTTTTTTCCGCATATGTATCCTTCTTTTAATGGGGTTCTTAACTCCTTTACATTATCTAGTATAATAGTTTAGTAATAATCAAAAGGGTAATAGTGTAAAAGTTGTTTATTTTTAAAAAAAATTATGTCCTTCAATATTTTTTTAAGGGACATGTCAACCCCAACAATTCACTTAATATGGACTAGCTTGAAAAAAAAAATATTAATACTAAATTACTTATTTTCCGAAACAAAAATAGTTTTTTCATCCCTCGAACCAAAAACACTTTTAGTTAAGCAATATTTCTATGTGTTATTTCTGGTAGGTGGAGAATGGTACATACATATTTAATTTGGTAATAATTCAAAAAAACCAAAAAATAATTGTTCTTTTAAAAATAAAAATTCTAGGACTAAATATAATAAGCCATGTTAAAAGGCATATGACATTGTTAATCGAAAGGAAATCCATTATATTACTTGTCAATTACATACATGATAAAATAAAATTTGTTAGTTGAATCAGAATTTCTAATACACACAACAAAAAAAATCTTAAAAATGCATAATTTAGTTAACATTAATAATTTTGAATTGATATGGTTATAGTTTACATTTTAGCTACATTTTTGCATATCAATTACAATAGTCCAAAGAAACCAAATACAATGATGCAAGTATCAAGTATGGCGTGACAATCTTTCAATAGTCATTTTAAATAGCATCCAAAAATTTAATTGGAAAAATAATTATTATATCATTGACTAATATATTCATTACTCTAACTAATTACCTAAAAGCAAGATTACGTGAATTTTGAATTGGGAAATCCTGTTCATTAATCAGAAGTTCAATATGATTTTTTATATGAATATTTTAAAGGCCAAACTTTTTATTATTATTGTAAATTAGGACATACAATCTATAAGTAACAATGATTAATAATTTAAAATATTTAAAAGTCATATGAGTAAATTACAATCAAATCCTTTTTTATTTTACTCTCACCACCGAATTCAATGTTATAAAATTGGGATGAAGAAAATTAATAGTAGTTCTCAAATATGCAATTTTTATTTGTAAAATTTGAAGAACTTACAACCGACCTTATATTCAAAAAAAATATTTTGACTCTCATACTCCAAATGCATTCACATAAGATGAGACAGAATGAGCAGTTATGCACCTATGGTCACATTATTCATTCTTAAAACCTCACTTTTCATGAGAAGTCTAAGATACTTTGAAGAAATAAAGTATAGTGTATAAAATTTGAATTTAGAACATTAAGATGAATTTTGAATTTGCTAAATCACTGAACCAACATCTAGTCTAGTGTTCAGAGAATATTAAATATATATGTACACACTCAAAAAACATGTTATATAGATATATATATATACATAATCTTTTTTTTTGCTTGAAGGATTAGAATAAACACCCTCTCCTAAATCCACCCCCGACTACTCCTATTTTAATCTGCTTGTTTTTCTTTTAAAAAAACTAAATTTAATTTTCTTTTTTAAAAAATGAATATGAGTTTCTTTCTTTAGATGAAACTGAAAGAAAAAATGTAACAACCCAGAAAACTAGTGAGACCAAGCTAGAGTCTAATGGAAACGAATAGGTTAAACTAGATCCTCACATGTGAGTTTGAAGTTGGAAACTTGATTAAATGTCTTTAAATGGTTTCCCGAGTGAAGGTTGAGGAAGTTAAGGGTTAAACGTCAAGATACGACTATAACGCCCGGAAACTAGTAAGTTGAACTAGTGTAGTGTAGAGTCTTGTAGTGGAGTTTTGGTGTATCGTATGAGGGTTAAAATCAAGATACATGGCTCCCGTACTTAAAACAACATGTTTAGGGAAAACGTCCGAGTACGACTCCCTAAGGACCACCCAAGGGGTCCTTGAGGAGGACCCCAACACTGCCCAAAGAGCTATCAAAAGAGCTTGATCCACGACCCCTATTGACGCCACCTAGATCAACCTACGCCCCGTAGGTCATGGGCGTTGATGTTTGCGTAATCAAGATACAACTCCCGATGCAAGTGTCAACGATCGTACAATAGTTTAGTAACCCAACCAAGGGTTGGAGTCGAGTCCCAAGGGAGTGGGCTTGAAAATTAGTGGTTAAGTGCGAAAGTGCTACAACTAACCATAGCTAAAGACTTTGGCGAATGAAAACATAACAAATTTAGAAGGGTGACGCAAGCATCAAGTATCAAATGGGGGGTTTTGTCAGAAGTAAGTAAAAACACAAAATTTAACCAAGAGTTCTAATAGATGAAATAGGGATTCTTGGGATGTGAATGGAATACAAGATAGACTAAATCATTGGGTACATGTTTTTGATAGAGAACTCGTAGAGTAATTATGACTAGGCCAGACTTTAAGGGGGATAACCTCTCTCTTGAGCAACTTACCCCGTTTCAAGCGGGTTCCTCTCGGACACCCACTTGCCGCATAAAGAACAGCCTCTGCCTTAGCCCACTCACTCTTTCGAGCTGAGTGTGTGGACATGGGACTGTGGTTCACTCTCTCGAGCTGAACCTCATGTCGACCCACTCGCACTAGCCATCAATTTAGTAGTCTTAGTTTTACGACCTCTCTCTTGAGAAAGCCGAAAACACATATATGAGATTATATTTGCAACTACGACCTCATTAAGTTCATCCACAACCACTAACCAAAATCACATTTAAACTACAAATAGACTATCAGCAAGCAAGACCCAACAACTAATCTAACCCATATTCATAAGATCACACCCCAAGAATTGGGGTTTTAGCTATGTATGTAAAAGAGATAAAGACGTATACCAATATCAGTTTCCATCAATGGGTATACAAGATTAAGTCTCAGAACAAGCCAAAGGTGTAGAAACCAAGAGACCCAAGTCAAATTTCTTGAAGATGAAACCCTGGAAAGCTCCAAGTTCTTCAAAACCCTCTCCAAAACTTAAGAGAATGTCTCCAAAAACTCCATCTAAAACATAATAATTTAAAAACTAGGTAAAACAAGGTAAAATTCGCTCCTAAGAATAAACACTGAACTAGTATTTATAGTTTTCAAAAAAAGTGCTCCGAAGGATATTTCGGCGACGTTAGTTGGGATTGCCGATGCACTCGGCGATCCACCTTTTGGTCGACTTCGTCGCCTTTCACTAGTTGCCTTTAGCATCTTTGTGTCCTTGTTTATTGGGTGATGTAGCACTGCCTCGCGGAGTCGCTCGGCAATACGCCGACTGCTCCTTTTCACCGCTGATTTATTCCTCTCTTTCGGGGCTCAGCACACTGGAACAAAAGGCAAATATGCGATATATTGGCGATTCGCCAAATCGATTCGACGATTCGTAGATCTTCATTTCTTCGTTCTTTTAGCTTCTTTTTCTGCTTTTTGCTCGATAGTGTCCATGCTTTCCCTCAAACTTCAAATACCTGAAACTTAAAGGTTTTCATCAGATATCGAGATAAAATAAGCATTTGAGGACACAATTTCTATTAAAATATATCCCTAAATGAGTCTAATTTGTGGACACATCAACACCCCCAACTTAAACTTTTGTTTGTCCTCAAGCAAACTCAAGTTCAGCCGTTCAGAAAGGGTGGCTTGAATAGTGCTACACAAGACTCGATCATGAATGCACACAACAAGACTCAATTTACTTATTCAAAGATCAATTGTGCACTCAAAGATTCAAGTAGTGACTCACCAATATCAAAGAATCTCATGGTCACAATACTTGCCTCAAATGCAAGTTCAAGATCAACTAAAGTGTTCGACTGCCCTCACAGAAGAATGATTCCATATTCGCACATGATGATTTAATCATTTAAAGGTCAGGAATTAGAAGCAACGCTCACACTCACAAAGATGAAAACAATGCATGTTTTCACCTATAGGTTTGCCCATATTTTCTAATCGTCATTTGTTTCAGCTCACTCAAGAGCGAAAAGGTCATTTTAAGGCTTGTAACGAGGCTGAGTGCAAAGATATGGTCATTTAGGCTCAGTGACTTTTATCCTAATGAAATGTGGTGCTCTCAATACTTCCTTTTTTTTTTCTTCATCATTTTGATTAGTGCATTATAGGTCATCCTATTATTTATTTCCCATGGATTGTTTGGAATCCCAATTTCTTTGGTACTTTATTCCACAACTTTATTTCTTTTTTTTCCTTCTTTCCTTTTCTTTTTCTCTTTCTCTCTCTTTTTTTATATGGAGGGGTTCCATTTTTCTCAACACCATGGGTTAAAGGAGATTTTCCTTGCACTTTTTGACTTTCCCTTTTCTTTTCACCACACCCCCAACTTTGGATTTTGGCCTAAGTTGGCTATTCATTAAACCACAAATCAAGAGGATTAAAGGTAATAGATTAAGAAAGGCCTAGTTTTCATCAAGTTTCTTTCCAAAGAAGGTTAAGGTTCAAGGGGTGTTCAAGACAGATTCACACACTCACATATTGTCTATGCAACTTCATTTGGCCTCATCGTAGCCGTGCAATCATGTTCGTTCGATTGAGAGCAATATTCAAGTCATCGATATTGATCGGGACTGAGACTTAAATTTTGCCAAAGAACAACCATATTCATCACATAAGAGGTGGCAAAAAATTTCGGACGGGTAAAATTCATTTTGCAATATAAAATAAAAGGAGCCATAAGCTCAATCATCCACAGAAACAGATACAATACAATTTTAAAGCAGAACAACCCAAATATATACACAAAACACAACTGTCAACACAAAAGGTGTGGGCCTCACCCCACCACAATTAAAAAAGTATTTGTCTTCAAATGCAAATAAAAGTATCCAGAAGTGAAAAGATAATAAGACATAGAGGGAGTTAAAGAAAGGTCTTGTCTATGCAGTCTCTCTCTCCGTCGGGGTCTCACTGGCTGGTGTAGCAGTCTGTACATGGGCACTTATGCTCGGAGTAACCTCAGACGGAACAGCAATGCCAGATCCACTAGGAGCTGTTGTGGACGTCTCAGTCAGCAATGTCTGGATCACCGGTTGCACAACCGTCTCTATAAGATCTGGCAACTCTCTGAATATGCCCTGATCTCTGCTCTCCTGTGTCTCCTCAGCATGTACTGATATCAATTCCACGTTGGTCTGTGCATCCGACTCTGCATGTGTCGTGCCATCCCCCTGCACATCTCCGGTGGTAGCCGGAGGAATACTCGAGGTCTCAGGAGCATCCTCATCATCTGCATCCCACATCAATGAAGTGAAGTCTGTGGCCTTCAAATAGTCTACATCCTTCCTTAACTCTTCTACTTTGGCTTTCAAAGCTGAAACTTTGGATGTCTCCCCCCGTCTGATCTCACAAGCAGTGACTCTGGTAGCCAGATCATCAACAAAGGCCATAAGGGGGGTCAGTGCAGCCAAGATGGCACTGTCAATCATCCCCGGGATGGATCTCTCCAATCAGGTAGCTCTCACATCAGCTGAATAGGCCAACTGCCCTATCTTCAGGATCATAGCCTGAGTAATCCTGGCAGGCTGGGAGGATGAGAAAGCGCCTGGAGCATGTGAGGAAGAGGAGGATGGAGCAGGTATACTTGAGAGCTCAGAGGCCAGAGCCGGCGAAGATACCTCTGCTGGTAATGAGCCAACATTGACTTTTGAACAAGTGTCTGTTGGAGCTGCTTTCTTCATGTCAACCTCCTCTCGCGTGAACTCGGCCTCAATACACCGGATATCGGTGGAGGAAGATGGGGTGACCTCAACATCCCTCGTAGTGTCACGAGGTACTCCAGCTCGTTGGCACAGCTCAGTGACCAGAACTGGAAATAGCAGAGACGTCAGCTTCTGTTTGGCTCTCATGGCCATCTCCTGTGACATCAGCAGTCCTAGATCGATCTGCCTCCTGGCCACAATAGAACTAAGCAAAGCCGCCTTAGGATGGCGAAGAATAGACTCGTTCTGGGATGGCATTATGGTGCTGCTGATGAAGCCAAACCAGAACCTGGAGGCAATTTTCATGTCCCTCTTCTCAATATGAGCCCCTACATCCATCCACCTCGGGGTGGTGTCAGAAATCAGCGGAGCCAACCAACCCTTCAAATCATCCAATGAATAAATGTTCGGCAACCCCTCATAAGGAAGTATAGAGTGTAGCGGTCTACCCAATACAACATTAATATGCTCACTGTGACACTCCATTTCATTGCCTCTGACCATGACTGACTTCACCGGTCGAAACTCACTTGCCTTCTTCTTATTCTTAGGCACCAACTCCCCAGAAGTAGTGTAAAACGCTCTTACCCAAGGAGGAATGTAAGGGCCTCGAGGCCTTGTTAACTATTAGAATCCATCGTATTAGAGAGATTCAAGCACATCAGGATGCTTCCCTTCCAGGCCCTCCATAGATAGTAACTTCTCCTCTATGATGGTCCGTAAGCCATTACCTTTCAATCTATTTAACAGCCTCGGTGGAGGAACTATAGGGAGTGCAGGGGCCACTGCAGGTAGTGCCTGAGTTGGCACTAAGTTTGTTGTTGGAGGAGTGGCAACTGGAGGAGTTCTGGAAAAGGTGGGCTGAGATCTAGCCCAGAGCGCGTCTCTTCGGTTAATCAGAGGTTGTTCATCCTCTGGTTCAGAGAAATTTGACTCAATAGCTGCTCATTTTCTAGCTATATGTTTCTTTCTCTTGCCTTTGTCTCCTGGTTGGAGGTCATCTCCTTTCCTCTTCGTAGGATTTAATCCTCCTTCGTTTAATGTAATACCCTTTGCTCCTCTCTGGGGTGGTTCCGTTAAATTGGTGTGTACCATATCTGTAAAAGATCGAGAGAAATTAAGAAAATCAAATCAAACTCTAGTACATCAAATCTTGTTGCAGATAAACTCATTGATCCAGTCGGCGAGTCGCCGAACTGCTTTGGCGAGCTAAGTCTGGTTCGCCAATGGGGTTGGCTAAACAATTAAGGCAATTCAGCGATATGAGAGTCCTTTCGGCGAATCGCCGACTACTTTCAGCGAGCAAGGGTTTGTCCGCTGAAAGTTACAGTGCATATGGGTCTCAAGGGTGCAAATAAAAGAGGGATAAAGAATACTTTCGATGAGTCACCGAGTGCCTTCGGCGAACTCAAGCATCTCACTGAAAGTTACAGACTCAAACCACAAACTTGACAAAAATTAAACGCAAGATAAAGAAAATAGGCGAACCGCCGAGTGATTCGGCGAGCTCGTCGAATAACCCAACGTGCCTATTTTCAACCCACCTTCTCGAATTCAACTCTGCAACCCCTGAAATTGAAATCAAAGCATGCACTAATGAAATTCAAACAAGACCCATACTACCCATCACCCCAGAATACTCAGACTTCTCCCGAATTTGCCGAATTTGGCCATTTTACGATATTTGCTCTTAAGAGTGGTGTCACCCGCTCTATCATTGCACAAATTTTTTACATTTAGCACAAACGCGGGCTACTCAAACTTCACCCAATCAATTTAACAACACAGAATCACAATCCAACTCATGAAGAAGCACAAAAGCTACGGGCATTCGACAATCAAACATTACGAGCAAGATTTTCAAGTTAAAAATAGGCATTTCATCATTCTAATCTTATCAGAGAGGCCCAACACACAACACTAAGAGACAATTATTCCAAATGAGTAAACAATTTTCAAATGTAAACTCGGGATTTGGAAACCAACCTTTGATGCTGATTAAATTGCAATTAAAAGCTAGGCAACAAAGTATTCCAACTCCGAGCACAAACCAACAAACTAAAATGCTAGATAAACGCTAAAATAAAGAAAATACTACCTTAGTGTGAGTTTAGGAGATTCAAGAGCGAGGAAAAGTGAAGACTTTCAAATTTTGAGTCTCTTGGTCATTATAAACCGTCCAATTCGCGCCCATTTAGCGACGTTAGTCGCACTCGCCGAGTGGTCACTTGCCTGCAGAATGCTAAAATTTTCAGTTTCTTAGGGGTCAAGATAGCGTTCTACATCGAGTTCACTGACCTTGTCGGCGACGCGCCAAACTGCTTAGTAAGTTCGCCGAGTTTTACAAGCTCTAGTTTGAACTTAAATTGAGCCAAACAGCGGGTCAAGTCAGGCTTGCTTACCTCTTTGGCGATCCGCCGACTGACCATTTCACTCGCCAATCTATATTGTCCAAACACTTTCAACTTCTAAACCTGCGCCACTAACACAACATTATTTATAAAAGCAAAAAAAAACATTTAAAACCTTGGGTTGCCTCCCAAGAAGCGCCTTTTTTAATGTCATGTCACGACGCGAGTCCCCAATCACATTCTATTGGTGGGGTTGTCCCTATTATTACTAGGTAACCCCAATAGTTCATTTTGGTGAAGAGGAGGCACCACATTTGATCAGGACACACATGAACCAACATTTGATCTTGTTCGGTGATCTTTTGGAAAATGATTTGGAGTGTGTCCTCGACATGATTGTTCTCCCTATCTCTAGATTGATTCCTCTCGTGAGGAGGTATATACCTCTCTTGACTCTTGCACTGGTTTTCCACCTTTGATAATTTGGTGGACAACTCGTTCAACTAAGATACAGTGCGGTTAACTCAAAGTCCCTCTCGACTTCTTGGCTCGTCTCAGCCGAGTTGTCACTATTTCCCCCAGCCATGCTTAGGGTACCTACCTACATCAACAAATTTAAAGGAAAACAAAACTAAAAATAAAGTTAGTAAAGTACGATTATCGAAAGCAGAATTCAACTAAAGCCAAAACCTTTCACGTAATACCACTCCCCGACAGCGGCGCCATTTTGATGTTTGTGTAATCAAGACACAACTTCCGATGCAAGTGTTTACGATCGTACAATAGTTTAGTAACTTAACCAAGGTTTGGGGTCGAGTCCCAAGAGAGTGGGCGTGAAAATTAGTGGATAAGTGCGAAAGTGCTAAAGCTAACCGTAGCTAAAGACTTTGGCGAATGAAAACATAACAAATTTAGAAGGGTGACGAAAGCGTCAAGTATCAAATGGGGGTTTTGTCACAAGTAAGTAAAAACACAAAATTTAACAAAGAGACCTAATAGATAAAAGGGGGATTCTTGGATTGTGAATGGAATATAGGATAGACTAAATCATTGGGTACATGCTTTTGATAGAGAACTCGTAGAGTATTTATGACTAGGCTAGACTTTAAGGGGGATAAGCTCTCTCTCGAGCAACTTACCCCGTTTTAAGCGGGTTCCTCTCGGACACCCACTTGCCATATGAAGAACAGCCTCCGCCATAACCCACTCACTCTCTCGATCTGAGTGTGTGGACATGGGACTAGGATTCACTCTCTCCTGCATGTCAACCCACTCGCACTAGCCATCAATTTAGTAGTCTTAGTTTTACGACCTCTCTCTCGAGCAAGCCGAAAACACATATATGAGATTATATTTGCAACTACAACCTTATAAAGTTCATCCACAACCACTAAAAAAAATCATATTTAAAATACAAATAGACTATCAACAAGCAAGACCCAACAACTAATCTAACCCATATTCACAAGATCATACCCCAAAAATTGGGGTTTTAGCTACGCATGTAAAAGAGATAAAGATGTATACCAATATCAGTTTCCATCAATGGGAATACAAGATTAAGTCTCAAAAAAATCCAAAAGTGAAGAAACCAAGAGACCCAAGTCCAATTTCTTGAAGATGAAACCCTAGAAAGCTCCAAGTTCTTCAAAACCCTATCCAAGACTTAGAGAGAATATCTCCAAAAACTCTGTCTAAAACTTGATAATCTAAAAACTAGGTACAACAAGGTAGAATACGCTCCTAAGAATAAACACTGAACTAGTATTTATAGTTTTCATAAAATGTGCTCCGAAGGATCTTTTGACGACATTAGTCGGGATCGTTGATGCACTCGGCGATCTGCCCTTTGGTCGACTTCGTCTACTTTTATCAGTTGCCTTCAGCATCTTTGTGTCCTGGATCATTGGGCGATGTAGCACTGCCTCGCGGAGTCGCTCGGCGATACGCCGACTGCTTCTTTTCACCGCTGATTTGCTCTATTCCTTCAGTGCTCAGCACACTGGAACAAAAGGCAAATATGCGATCTATTGGTGATTCGTAGATCTTCATTTCTTCGTTCTTTTAGCTTCTTTTGCTCCTTTTTGCTCTATAGTGTCCATGCTTTCCCTCAAACTTCAAATACCTGAAACTTAAAGGTTTTCATCAGATATCGAGATAAAATAAACATTTGAGGACACAATTTCTATTAAAATATATCCCTAAATGAGTCCAATTTGTGTCCTCATCAGGCGTAGGTCAGGCTTGAGTTGGACTGCAAAATATGAGTCTCTGACCTAAACCACGAGACCAAACCATGTCCAGTAGACCCATCCACGGTCCGTGGATGGGAGTCTCGTAGATGCTGCCAATTTCCAACTTTTTAGTTTTAAGTTGGTGATTAGGAATTAAGTTAGTTAATTAATTAAGGGAATAGGGGTTGGTTAAGTAGTTAAATAACCACCTATATAAGCTAATAAGACCCTAAACTAAGTCATTAACTCATTAGAACCTAAGACCCCAAATCAAAACCCAACTACCCTTCTCTCCAAAATCTTCTCTTTAGAACCTCCATTGAAGAACCAAGAAAGTGTTCAAGGAAAGCCTGAAGATAGGAGATCTTCTACATGAAATTGGAAGGATTCTACACCTAAGGTATGGGAGTTCTTCATTCTAGGTTAGTTATCAGCAAGAAGCCCCTTCAACTATGTTTTCAAATTCCCCAAATCTAGGGTTTTCAAATCTAGTCATGGGTCTTCTTCCAAAATGAATTCAATTGTTTAATTAAGGTTTATTATGATTGATTTTGATGATTTATGATTGGATTAATGGATTATTTATCGATTTTGATGAAAGTATCCCTTGGACCCATGATTTTCCCTTCTTCCTGAATTGTGAACTAAGGTGTGACTTGATTGATCATGGGAACTTAATAATTGATTATTTTTAGGTTTATTATATTGTTGAATCATGATGTCTCTATATCTAACATGGTAATTCTAGTAATTTAGGGTTGATCGTAATCCTTAACCTTGAAGGGCAACTTGCTAGGGTTGTATATGTTGATGAAGATTGTAGATGAACTTGTTGATCCACTTGAAAGGTGGAGGTGTTTAATTATGATGTAATTGCATGATCTAAGTGTGATTTTACATGTATACTTGATTAACCTAAGATTTCTAAGGTGAATTGATATATTCTAGGGTTATGCAATAAAAAAGGCTAATTGGGGGTTTAAATGTGATACTCCAAAAATGATGAAGTTCTCAATGTAATGCCTTAGACTAGATCAACTAGACTTGAATTGGTTTAGGGTAATGCTTCTAAACATGAATTGACCTGATCATGATATTATGTGCATGTTGATGAATACTTGAAAGTATAAAGTGCCAATCATGATGTGATTAATGTATTGGTTAGTTGTTGGATCAAGGTATTCCCTTATCTATTGTGCTATTGCTATATGTTTGGGATGAGTTGGTCCATAGCCCTTGAAGGGCATATTGTGAAGGTTTGTGATAACCCCTTCTTTCTACATTTTCACCAAGTGTAAGCTTTGGAGATATTGGATTCCATCCTCGTGGCTAGGTTCATAGGAGATCAAGAAGAAGAAGATTGGTGAGTCCTCATTGTATTCGAGGGCTCAACCACATGTCCTCTATTGTCTTTACTTTTATGTTTTTAGACTTTTGTAAGGGTCGTGTCCCTAAGATTTGTATTTCAAAAGTTTTATTCCAAGTATAATAGATGGTTTTAGACATAATGTCATAGATACTCTTTCATTTTATAAAAGACTTCAATTGTAAAGAAAGTTTCAAATTTTCTGCTATTTTTCTATGCTTTAATGATCATGATATGCTAAGGGCTTGTATAAGACCACTTCGGGGTCAAGTACGCCGTATTACGACTAGGGGGTGCTCTCGGATCATGACAAAAAATTTCAACCTCCAAAGTTGGATTGATACATAATTAAGGAGCATAACAAACAAACAAAAATCTGTCAACAGGATTCTATGAAAGAAAATAAAAGATAGAAAAATAATACAACAAACAAAACCATAATTAAGTTTCTAAATTATTATTACATTACTTCTATCATCACGAGAAATGAGAAAAGTTTTTTGTATTACTCATTTTTTTTTTCCTTATGAAAATCTAAAAAGGAAAGTTAAACTATTTCTTCTAATAACTATGATACTTAATCTCAAATCCGGACAGTTTCACTTTCTCCTTGGCGGAGCAAGGCTAAGTTCAAGATTGAGCTCATGATTGTAACGACATGTTCCAGTTGTTATAGAAATACCAAGGGGGGAAAAATTCAGGCCGAAAAACTTTTTTTTGTATTATTTAGATTTTCCCAACCTAGTCCAGATTTGGACAAAATCAGAGTCATTAAGGTTTAGGGAAATCTAGTAACAATCGGGTGAATTATTTATGATTTTGATTACATGAGTAGTTAGTTAACTCGTTAAGGAATCCGTACGATTTTACAGAATTAAATTCGAGTGAGTAGAACTCCCGAAATCGACCTTAACATAAAGGGTATTTTCTGAGTGTCGTGGGTTAGAGGTGTGTTGTGAAATGGAGATTTTGCAATTATTAAAATAGCTCACTGGTTCGAGCAAGCCGCCTTGACTAGGCTTTTTTGCAGCTCTGGCAGGGCCGCTATAGTGGGGTGAGGGCTGTTGTGGCGGGCTCGACGCAACTTAAGGTCATTAATAAGCCCCTAAACGATCTTATTATGTACTTTTCAACTTTTAGAGCTAAATAACGAACCTCAAGCGACTCCTACTCGTTTTCCACCATTCTTGAGGCTAAGGGTAAGCTTTTAACACCTCGAATCCATTTTTTTATTCGTAGAACATAATAGAATGGATAATTAATGATGGGGGAGGGTTTTCATCTAGATTTTATGGTGGAAACAACCCTATTTTGGATACTTGGGATCATGGGTTTAATCTAGGGTTCATAGAAATGTTAGCAATTCGGGTAACTAGTGATTATTTATTGATTCCCGTATTGTATTGATTGTTTGTAGACCAAGAACAAGTGGAACGAATTTGGAAAGGGAAGGATCACGTTTCTGAGGGTATCAAGCTTGTTTTGAGGTAGGTTATGGTTGTTACTCTATGATTGTGTGATGTAAGCTTGTTCTTGCTTCATTATGATACTTGTATATGTGTGAAAGTTGCAATGTTCATCACACTTGTTGTAAATGAGATAGATGAATGATGATTGCCATGAAATCATGACTTAAATGTATGATCTTGAAGATATACTTGTTTTTGTGATTGTGGTGTGTTGAATGGATCGGTTGCCATGTTCGAAAATAACTAACTTGGATCGATTGCCACGTTCTGGATAAATATGGGATCGGTTGCCACGTTCCAACATAATTATGGGATCGAGTATCGCGGTTCGGTATGCTAACATTTTGGGTTTAGGTTCTATGAGAGGACCAATGACGTGACTTAATTGTGTATCTTGCCAAATCTGAAGTTGTTCGTAATGTTGATAATATTGTATATGTTCGATATATATGCATTTGATTATATTGTGTTCTTGACTTTCTTATGTTGCGCTTAGTGGGATAGCCGCGTGATCCTACCAGTACATTGTGGTTGTGTACTGTTACTGCACTTGCTCTTATTTGTTTTGAGTACAGAGCATCTTCAAGCAGCTACTGATAGACCTCGCTTAGGATATCATTGATTGTTGTTCGAATTCAAGGGTGAGCCAATTCTTCCGGGAAGCCATGGGTTCTCTTTCGTGTATGTCCACTATTTTTGGACTTAGACATTTGTTCTAGTTAGTTGATTAGTTAGTAGATTGGGGTTGCATCCATTCTTGTTTAGACTTGTTGAACTTTAGATGTTTTGGTACATTGACTTTCAGGTTATAGGTTATTTCTTCCGCATTGTTTAGTTCGTTGTTAGACTTTTGTTGGAGTCTATGGGAACTCCCTATTTCTTTCCTTATTATTTAACTTGCTTCTGTAACTTAAATGCCTTAGTTTTTGGTTTAGTTGCTTGGTTTGTGTTGTAGTAGTGGTTCTCCCACCGGAGGGTTAGTATGGGTGCTAATCACGACGGTCTGGGTCGTGACAAATTTGGTATCAGAGCCTTGGTTCGTTGATCTGGATGTACCAAAATGAGTCTAGTAGAGTCTCACGGAATGGTACAGGGACACCTTTACATTTCTTCGAGAGGCTATAGGACTTTGAGGGATCGCAAGAAGGATGAGTTCATGGCTTTGGAGTTGGGTGGTATGACTATGGCTGCTTATGAGGCCAAGTTCCATGCTTTGTCTAGATAAGCTACTCAATTGGTGACTACTGAGGAAGAAAGGGTTCGGTTATTTATTAGGGGACTAAATTCTGAGTTGCAAGTATTTATGTTCATATGACTTCTGCAGTGAGGAGCTTTAATGAAGTAACATACTATGTTAAGAAAGTGGAGAGGATGAAGCAAGATGGTCAAGCTAAGGCATGGGCAAAAAGGGCCAAGAACTCGGATAACTTTCAAGGTTCTTACTCAAAGGGGTCTGGAAGGCCAACACTTGCAGCCAAGCCCATTCAGTCCGCTATGCCCGCCTCTGCAGATAATTACTCAGAAACTCCATCTCAGAATATTTAGGATAGCTAGGGAGTTGCGCCTTCGATGGGCGACAGACCATCTTTGATCGTACTTGTTACAACTGTGGTGAACCTGGGCATATGAGGAGAGATAGTCCCCACCCACGTGTGTTAGATTCCGCGCAGCAGCAGGCTAGAGCGGTGGTACTCGCGAGGAATGGTAATAATGGTTGAGGACGTCCACAAGGTAGGCGAGGAGGTAATCAGCGAGGCTGTGAAGGTAGAGGAAATGGTAATGGAGGTAGGGGTAACACACAACCAGGAAGGGAAGTGGCTCGTCAAGATGATAGGGCTCAGTATTATGCATTTCCGAGACAGAATGAGGCAGAGGCGTTTGACGCAATGATCACATGTACTATTCTTGTCTGTGACCGGATGGCTAATGTGTTATTTGATCCGAGTTCTACTTATTCTTATGTATCCATGAGTTTTGCCTCAGAATTTGATATGATTTGTCATATACTTGATGCTCCCATCTAAGTTTCTACCCTAGTTGGAAAGTCTGTCATAGTCACCCATTTCTATCGTGCTTGTCCTATTTTGTTTAAGGGTTTTCAGACATGGGCTGATTTGGTGATTTTGGATATGACTGACCTTGATATAATCTTAGGCATGAATTGGTTGTCCCCCTATTATGTCGTGCTTAATTGTAATACTAACTCTGTAACTTTAGAAATTCTGGGAAGGAGTGTACAAGCCTAACCAAGCTAAGATTATATCATTCATTCAGGCTAGTAAATTAGTAGAGCATGGTTTTTTGGCTTATTTGGTTCATATTAGGGTTGTTGATATTGAGGCTCTATCCATTGGGTCTATTCCTGTGGTGTCAGAATTTAGAGAAGTGTTTCTGAATGACTTGTCTGGTATGCTTCCGGATAGAGATATATATTTTTACATTGATTTAGAGTCTGGTACTCGTTCCATCTCCATCCCTCCATATTTCTTGGCTCCAGTAGAATTAAGAGAACTTAGGCTCAAATCCAAGAGCTTCTTGACAAGAGATTTATTCGTCCCAGTGCATCCCCTGGGGTTCTCCAGTTTTTTTTTGTTCAGAAGAAGGATGGTAGTATGAGAATGTGTATAGATTACCAGCAATTAAATAGAGTCACTATTCGAAACAAATATCCTTTGCCTTGAATAAATGATCTTTTTGACCAATTGCAAGGTGCATCGGGTTTCTGTAATATTGATCTAAGATCTGGCTACCATCAATTGAAAATTAGGCCTGAGGATGTGCCAAAGACGGCGTTTAGAACTCACTATGGGCACTATGAGTTTTTGGTTATGTCTTTTGGTTTGAGTAATGCGCTTGCAGCTTTCATGAGTTTGATGAATCGGGTGTTCAAACCATTCCTTGATTCGTTCGTTATACTCTTCATTGATGATATTTTGGTCTATTCGAAAAGTGAGGAAGAGCATGCCGGCCATTTTCGCATTGTTTTGGGTGTTCTTGGGAAACAAAGTTGGAAGCTAAATTTTCTAAGTGTGAATTTTGGTTCACTTCGGTTGCATTTTTGGGACATGTAGTTTCAAAAGAAAGGGTAATGGTAGATCTCCAAAAGATTGAGGCGGTTGAGAATTGGGTTCGTCCTAGCTTTGTGACGAAAGTTAGGAATTTTGTTGGGCTCGCTAGCTATTATCATCGCTTTGTGAAGAACTTTGCTTCTATTGCCACTCACTTGACCAATTTGACCAAAAAGGAGATACCATTTGATTGGACTGAAAAATTTGAGGAGAGCTTTCAAAAGCTCAAGACTCTCTTGACCACCGCACCTATTCTAGCATTACCGGTTGAAGGTAAAGATTTTATTATTTATTCTGATGCTTCACATTCTTGTTTGGGTTCTATGTTAATGCAGGATAAGAATGTTATAGCTTATGCCTCGCGTCAATTGAAGGTGCATGAGAGGAATTATCCAACACATGATTTGGATTTGGCAGCGGTAGTGTTTTCTCTTAAGAGCTGGCAGCATTACCTCTATGGGGTTAAGTGTGAAGTGTTTACTGATCATATTAGTTTGCAGCATGTGTTCACTCAAAAGGATCTGGATTTGAGACATCGAAGGTGAATGGAGTTACTTAAAGAATATGATGTCACCATACAATACCATCCGGGAAAGCCTAATGTGATGGCAGATGCTTTGAGTCAAAAAGCAGTGAGTATGGGTAGTTTAGCTTGCTTGAGTGTAACCAAGTGACCTTTGACTAAGGAAATTTAGACATTAGAGTCTAAGTGCATGCAGTTGGGCATCTCAGAAAGAGGTGGGGTGTTAGCTAGCATTGAAGTGAGGGCTACGCTCATTGATGAGATCCAGGCCAACCAATTTAAAGACGAAAATTTGGAGGAGCTTAAGAATAAAATTGTGATTGGTAAGGCGGAAGAGACAACTCTTGATACAGATGGCGTGCTCAATTTTAAAGGGAGAATATGTGTTCCTAGAGTGGATGACTTGATTGAGAAATTGTTAGCAGAGTCTCATGGTTCGCGATATTCTATTCATCCGAGTGAGACCAAGATGTACAGAGATCTGTAGCGAATTTATTGGTGGTCGGGCATGAAGAAAGACATAGCAGAGTTTGTAGCGAAGTGTCAAAATTGTCAACAAGTGAAGTATGAACATCAAAGGCCTGCAGTTTTGTTTCAAAGAAGGCCAATTCCGGAATGGAAGTGGGAAGGAATAGCCATGGATTTTGTGGTTAGTCTTCCCAAGACTTTGGGGAAGTTTGATTCTATTTTGGTAGTGGTTGATAGATTGACCAAGTCAGCCCATTTTATCCGGTAAGAATAGATTATAATGCTAAACAATTGGCTAATGTTTATGTGAAAAATATAGTAAGGTTGCATGGGGTGCCCCTTCCTATCATCTCACACTGTGGTACCCAATTCACATCCAAGTTTTGGAGGAAATTGCATGATGAATTGGGCACAAAACTCACTTTTAGTACAACCTTTCATCCACAGACAGACGGGCAGTCAGAGAGGACTATTGAAGTGTTAGAAAACATGTTGAGGGCATGTGTGATTGACTTTGGAGGGCATTGGGATAATTTCCTACCTTTGTGTGAATTCTCCTATAATAATAGTTATCATTCTAGCATAGATATGGCACCATTTGAGGCATTGCGTGGGAGGGGATGTAGATCACCCATAGGATGGTTTGAGGCTGGAGATGTGAAACCTTTGGGGGTAAATTTAGTGAAGGATGCTCAAGATAAGGTGAGGAGCATTCAAGCTAAGCTTTTAGCAACCCAGAGTAGACAAAAGAAGTATGCGGATCATAAGGAAAGAGACATGGAGTTTCAAACCGGTGAGAATGTTCTTCTTAAGGTATCACCAATGAAAGGGGTGATGAGATTTGGCAAGAAAGGTAAGCTAAGTCCTAGATACATTTGTCCCTTTGAAGTTCTTGAATGTGTAGGACTGGTAACGTATAGATTAGCTTTACCTCCTAACCTATCAAGTGTTCATCTGGTATTTTATGTGTCCATGTTGAAGAGATATCATGGTGACGGGGATTATATCATTAAGTGGGACTCAATTGTGTTAGACAAGGACCTCCAATATGAGCAGGAACCGGTGGCAATTCTTGATCATGATGTGCGCAAGTTGAGAACCAAGGAGATTAAGTCCGTGAAATTTCAATTGAAGCATCGTCCAGTTGAGGAAGCTACTTGGAAAATCGAGAGGTACATGCGAAACAAGTATCCCAATTGTTCGTCGATTCAGGTACTACTTCATTCCTTCCTTAGCCTATTTTTTTCCTTAAGATTGTCACTCGGAGACGAGTGATGGGTAAATTGGTATCTATTGTAACGACCTATTCCCGTCGTTATAGAAATGCCAATGGGGGAAAATTGGGGGCCGAAAAACTTATTTTTGTAGTATTTGGATTTTCCCAACCTAGTCTAGATTTTGACAAAATTGGAGTCTTTAAGGTGTAGGGGAATTTGGTAAAAATCAGGTAAATTATTTATGATTTTGATTACATGAGTAGTTACATAACTCGTTAAGGAATCCGTACGACTTTACGGAATTGAATTCGGGTGAGTAGAACTCCCGGAATTGACCTTAGCGTGGAGGGTATTTTCTGAACGTCGTAGGTTAGAGGTGTGTTGTGAAATGGGGATTTTGGAATTATTAAAATAGCTCACTGGTTCGTGCAAGTTGCCTTGGCGGGGGGTTTAGCCGCTCTGGTGGGGATGCCACAACGGGGTGACGGCCATTGTGGCGGGCTCCACGCGACTTAAGGTCGTTAATAAACCCCTAAATGACCTTATTATGCACTTTTCAACTTTTAGAACTAAAGAACGAACCCCAGGAGACTCCTACTCATTTTCCATCATTCTTGAGGCTAAGGGTAAGCTTTTAAATCCCCGAATCCGATTTCGATCCGTAGAACGTAATAGAATGGGTAATTAATGATGGGGGAGGGTTTTGATCTAGATTGTATGGTTGAAACAACCCTATTTTGGATACATGGGATCATGGGTTTGATCTAGGGTTCATAGAATTGTTAACTATTCAGGTAATTAGTGATTGTTTATTGACTTCCTTATTGTATTGATTGTTTGTAGACCAAGAACAAGCGGAACAAATCCGGAAAGGGAAGGATCAAGTTTCTTAGGGTTTCAAGCTTGTTTCGAGTAGGTGATGATTGTGATTCTATAATTTTGTGATGTATGCTTGTTATTGCTTCATTATGATACTTGTATATGTATGTATGTTGCAATGCTGATCACACTTGTTGTAAATGAGATGGATAAATGATGATTGCCATGAAATCATGACTTAAATGTATGATCTTGAAGATATACTTGTGTTTGTGATTGTGGTGTGTAGAATGGATTGGTTGCCACGTTCCGGCTTAACTAACTTGGATCGGTTGCCACATTCCGGCATAACTATGGGATTGGTTGCCACGTTCTGACATAATTATTTGATCGGCTATCGCATTTCGGTATGCTAACTGTTTGGGTTTGGGTTTCATGAAAGGACCAATGACGTGACTTAATTGTGTATCTTGCGAAATGTGAAGTTGTTCGTAATTAATAATATTGTATATGTTCGATATATATATGCATGTGATTATATTTTTGTCTTGACTTGCTTATGGTGCACTTAGTGGATAGTCGTGTGATCCTACCAATGCATTGTGGTTTTGTAGTGATACTACACTTGCTCTTATTTTTGTTGAGTACAGGGCATCTTCAAGCGGCTACTGACAGACCTCACTTAGGAGATCAGTGATCGTTATTCGAATTCAAGGGTGAACCAATTCTTTCGGGCTGTCATGTGTTCTCTTTCGTCTATGTCCACTATTTCTGGACTTAGACATTTGTTCCAGTTAGTTGATTAGTTCAGTAGATTGAGGTTGCATCCCTTCTTGTTTAGACTTGTTGAACCAATTAAGACAAGTCATTGTTCTATCACGGAACCCATACCCAAACTATTAGTGTACTGGTACGTGGTACCCGATCCAAGTTAGTGTGCCGAACGTGATACCCGATCCATTCAACAAGCCACAATCACAATCACAATGTAAATTCTCGTAATGATACAATCAAGTCATGATTCATGGTATACAATTATTCAATCATCCTCATTTACGAATAGTGTTATCCATAATGCAATATTCGCATACATACATGGATTATAATGAAGTAATTACAAATACATATCACACTAACATGAAATCACAACCATCACCTACCTCGAACAAAGCTTAAATCCCCTAAGAAACTTGATTCTTCCCTTTCCGGATTATTTCCGCTTGCTCCTAATCTACAAACAATCAATATAATACTAGGATAAATAAATGATGCCTAATTACACGGATTGAAATCAACACTATCAACCCCTAGATCAAACCCATGATCCCAATACCCAGATTAGGGCTTTTTCCCCATAAATCTGAGATCAAAACCCTCCCCATCAATAATTACCCAAGAAACTAAGTTCTACGGATCAAAAAGTGGATTCGGGGAGTGAAAACCTTACCTTTAGCATCAAGAATGGTGGAAAACTGTCAAGAAAACACATGGGGTCGTTCCTTAGCTCTCAAGGTCTAAAAGTGCAGAATAAAACTTTTTAGGGTTCATTTTCGACTTAAGTCACGTCTGTCCCTCCACAACCGTCCTCACCTTGCTACAGCGGCCCCGCCCTGGTTCGAAAATCCCGCCTTAGCGGCCTGCACGAAAACAGTGAGCAAATTTAAGAATTTCAAACCTCCATTTCAACACACACCTTCATTTCATGACACTCAAAAAATTCCCGTTCACGCTAAGATCAGTTTTGGGAGTACTACTCACCCGAATTCAATATCATAAAGTCATACGGGTTCCTTAACGTCTTATTTATCTACTCATATGATCAAAATCATAATTAGATCTCCCATTTGTTACTAGATTTCTCTAGACCTCACTGACTCTGATTTCGTGCAAATTTGAACTTGGTTGGGAAATTCCAAGGTACTACGAAAAAGTTTTCTGGCCCAAAATTTTTCCCCATTGGCTTTTCTATAAAGACGGGAACCGGTCGTTACATTCTAGTTTATCTTCATTTGATGTTGGGACATTTAGTTTAGTTTTAGGGCAGAGATACCTCATCACCGTCTTATTGTATGACATTATTTCTTCTTCTTTTGTATCAAAGGTCCCAAGCCAAGCCGGTACCTTTTGGATGAGGTTTGTAATATTAGCTCCGCACTTCCCCTTTTGCCTCTTCCTCACACCCCTATATTGAACCTCAATGGGGGTTATCGACGCAGTCACCATAAATGCAACACTTTTTGCCTCTTCCTCATAATCCTTGGTGCAGGTGCATGATGAGTTCACAATTTAGACTCATTTAGGCTATATTTTGATTGAACTAATGTCCTCAAATGTATTTTTTGTCTCAATATCTGATGTAAATCCTTAAGTTTTAGGTATTTGACTTGAGAGACAAAGCATGGACGCTATCAAGCAAAAAGGAACGAAGCGTCTGAATGAAGGAAGAAAAGACGGCCTGAAGATCGCCTAATCCATTAGGCGAGTCACCGAAATGCCTCAAATCTCACCTATAGTTCCAGTGTGCTGAGCCATGAAGGAAAAGATCAAGTGTGCAAGGAAAGGGAGAAGTCGGTACATCGCTGAGTAGTTCCGCGAAGCAATTCTATATCGCCCAATGATTCAAAACGTGAAGATGTTGAAGGCAAAAGCTAAAAGGCGATGAACCAGACCAAAGGGCGGATCGCCGAGTGCATCGGCAATCCTGACTAACTGCGCCAAGTGATCCTTCACAGCACAAATTTTCAAAAACTATAAATACTAATTTAATTTTGTACCTTAGAATCAATCAATTTTTCTAGAGAATTTTGAGACTTAGAATATTTCCAGTTTTTAGTTCTTAGAGTTTTTGGGAGACATTTTTCTTGAGCGTGAAGATTTGAAGACTTCAAACTCTAAGAAATTGGAAGTGGGTTTTGGAGATTCTTCATTCTAGACTCGTTTTTAGTGAATCTAAATCATACCCTGTTGATGTTAATTTGATTTGGTATCATTTTCTTCCCTTTTTCTATGTCTAGCTAAAACCCCAATTATTGGGGTGTGATTTTGTGAATATGGGTTAAATTTCATGTTGGGTATTGCTTATTGTTAGTCTAGTTGTTGTTTAAATGTTATTTTGTTTAGTAGTTGTGTTTGAACTTAATGGGATTGTAGTTGCAAATACGATTTCATCTTAGTGTTTTTGGCTTGCTTGAGAGAGAGGTTTAAAAACTAAGACTACTTAATCGATAGTCGGTGGTTATTGGGTCGTTGTGGGTTCAGCTCGAGAGAGTGAATCCTAGGCCTTTTCCCACACATTCAGCTCGAGAGAGTGAATGGGCTAAGGCAAAGGTTATGCTTAATTGTGGCAACTCGGTGTTCGAGAGAAACCGAGTTGATTCGGGGTAAGTTGCTCGATAGAGAATTTACCCCCACTAAAGTTTAGCCTAGTTACAAATGTTCAGCTATTTATTATCAATAGCATTTACCCAATAGTATATTTTATCCCATATTCCTATCACATCCCAAGAATCACGTCTCCTTATCTCGTATCTTTATATTTTTGTTGATTTTAGTTGTTAAGTGACTACAAACCCCCCATTGATAATTGGCATTCGTGTCACCTCCTTGATTTATCATGTTTTTACTCGTTAGTATTTATAGCTATGATTGATTAGAACATAATTGTACTTTTCTATTAATTCTTGCAACCACTCCCTTGGGACTCGACCCCAACCCATTCGGTTGAGTTATATTACTGCACGCGATCGTTGACACCTGAATTGGAAGTTGAGTCTTTGATTACATCAAACATTAGTGAACTAGCAGAAGATGGAGCAGGTTCCTTATGTTTATGTTGTAAAGAAGACCAGTTCACATTACTCTATCGTTGCCCGGAATCATTTCCTGTCTTAGCTTTCTTGTTTCTAAACTCTTCTCTATCCCTCAAGTTGTCCTCCTCAACTTGCTACACGTGGATCATCTGCCCTTCTATGTCCATATCTCCAATCAGCATAGCTGCCTTGCCCTCCTTACTTGACAGACGACACAACCTAGCAACAAACAGATCATCCTACTCCACATGTCAGCAACCAACACCGCAACATAGCAGGAATGTTGGGTGAACATAGGACTGTACTCATAAACACTTATACATTCCTGCTTAAGGGTGAGAAATTCTCATACATTTGCTTCTCTTAGTTCATGGGGAAAGAAACTCCCCAGGAAAGCACTCTCGAACACAGCCCAGCTCAAAATCAGTGCACCCTCAAATCTACCCTTCTTCCATTGGTCAAACTAAATCCTAGCAACACTCTTCAGTTGGTATGCAGCTAGCTCCACTCGCTCAGCATCGACAACGTGCATAACCTCAAATACTTTATGCAATTCCTCTACAAAGTTTTTTGGATCTTCAGTGACATTTGAACCAGTGAAGCTTGGAGGATTCATCCTTAAGAACTCACGGATCCTAGAAGTATCAGCCACTTCCTATTGATTCTCTCTCTGTCCAACTTCATTGACCACTACTTGACTCAACATCTGGATAGCTTTCTCTAACTCAGCATTGGTGACCTCTTCTTGGGGTTGCACTTCTTGTGCATTAGGTACACCTTGTTCCTCGACATTCCTCCTAGTAGGGCGACCTCGGACATCTCTTCGTGGAGGAATGATCTGAGAGGTACGCGCAAGCATGAATTAGAAGAAACATTTTAGAGATAAACTTTATCGCGCGAAATGAGTATGAAAGAAGTGTGATAGTTCCTAAATGTTGCACCCTCCTAATTATAGATGTGGTGTTCTTCACACAGATAACTAGGACTCTACAGACATGACTTCATAGACACTCTAGGACTCTTGAACTCTGTGTTGTAATACCAAGTTTGTCACGCCCCGAGCCTACACCCTGGACATGGCCGACACTCGAGAACAATGACTAGCCCCAAGCGAATCCTTGGCCTGGCTTACTACTCAGCGGAAGACTTTACTCAACATTTAAAATAACTCAAGAGAAAAATTCATGTACTAAACTCATAATGTTATAAAGGAAACATTCAACTTGACAAAGAGGCAACTCAAGTCTTTAAACATTTAAAATTGAAAATGGAAAAAAAGACTCATGAACTAACAATATCTTACTATCTATGAAACCTCTAATAACTAATATGGACGTAGGGACAAGACCCACGACATCCTAATAAACTAAAATGATAAAGCAAATAAAAGGGGTCCTCCGGAAGCAAGGAGGCTCGCCAACAACTCTGAATCTCAACTAGATCAACCAAGTGTTGATGCTGATCTTGGTTACCTATATCTGCATCATAAAACGATGATAGCCAAACGGCGTCAGTGCATTGAATGTACGAGCATGTGAGGGGAATTCTAAAACAAGACATAAGCTCAAAAATGGAATCGAAGAAACTTACTGTAGTGATCATTTCAAAACAATACCACTACTTAAACAAGAAATCTAATTAAATACTTGCGACATTTAAAACCAATTAATGAGGGTATACTGATTTTAATCTAGTAGAGGGATTAGATTCATAACGAACTCCAAAAAAAAAAACATTTAAGCAATTAACCGGCCAGATCTTCATGCATATGTTAAGCTCGCACTCGAGGGTGAAATAACAAGAATATTACAAGCTTCCGAGTACCGAAATCAGCCGGCTCATGCTTCACACAACTTTCAAGACATATAGCAAATTAGTATATTACAAGACTTGGGTTTACACACCCCAAAAAGATATAAACGTATAATCATATTGATATTACAACCCATGGTGACATGACCAAATCAGCCCTCAAAATCTCCTATAAATATACAGCACAAAGATCATGTACAAGTCCCAAGGTTATACAAAATATATATGCCTATATGCAAATGTGATCTTCCTTAAGGCGTTCAAAATCTACATCATCACTGGCCAGCTTCAAGCATCATCGCGAACAGCCCCTATGATAGAAACAAGTATCTCTAAGCATATAGCTTAGTGGTGTACAAACTATAGGTTTGGAGCCCTTAAATTCACCAAGTTATCATTCTCAAATCAAGGGTAGCGTGATCGAAACAAAATCAGTAAATCAAGTAAACAATATACAAGGAGTATCAAGTTCAATATATAAAGGTCTAAATGTCAAGAATGCTCATAGCACAACTTTTCAAGAGATGTAATAACAAGGCTCACCCAATATATACATCATGTCGTCACACCAAGCACGAGCCGGTATCAAGAAGGGTCAAAACCCAATAATCAAGAGAACCAAGAACCATATTAAAAAAATGGCTTCCTAGTTCGTACTTAAAATGGACAACTTCAATTCTTAAGACGAACTAAAAATCCAGAGTCAAGATGGCAAATGATCCAAACCAAGAGGCATGCCAAGAGTGACAAAGTCACAGCCACAAGAAGGACAAGGTCCCAACAAGAGTGCTAAGTGATCAAACAATCCGTACAAGTGGGCGAGTTACATAAGCGTCTTTAATGTATTAAAGAATATCAATACGACGATGCATAGTGACAAGAGGTAACCAAGGTACCAAGATAACATTCAGATATACCAGCAGGTAAAAAGAGTACAAGTATAAGTTTATACACAAACCTCAGTTCTTTAGCACAAAAACAGTCCAACAAAACTCCACGAGTCAAACCGTAGACCTAGCAGCGTATCAAAGTCTTCAACTTGTACATGAGGATATACAACCTTAAAAAAAAGAATTCAATAACTTATTTACTTTCTAGCAGCTCAATGATGACGACGTAAAATAGGGTTATCATCACAAGTAAGCCTAGCCTGTACAAATACGACTATGCTCCCAAACAGTAAATTCTGGCCATCCTAGTGGATCATGTCGCAACTAAGATTTGAAATGGTAAACGGCAAAACTAGACTGTATACTCTTCATGAAAGATGTGGGTACCTCTCTTAAGGTTGCAAACAACCAAGAATCACCGCAAAATATATTTTGGATAAAAAGATATATTCAAAACACTAACAGTTGTCCATACAGGATTTCAAACTTCAGAATCTGGACAGAACTTGTCCTATGATGCGTCCCATATTTCGAATCCATAACAACTAAATTAGAGTTTAACATAAACATAAGAGTTGTACATATACGAATTATATTTCCAAATCATATTTATTCACAGTAAACAAAGTTCTATACAACGAGATATGGTTAATCTACTAAACGCTACCCAGCTCAGAAGCAGGTTTTACCACTTACCAAAAAGAAGAGTGTAACTCGATTTCCAGCCAAAAGGACCAAGATTTTCTCTTGTGATCTTGAAGAACAACAGGTTAGATAATGTTCTAAGGGACTTATACTTCAGGTGAGACGAATTTCCTAAGAGGAGGTGTCAAAATATAGTAACACAAGAGGTGCTTATCATATACACAGCTGTCCATAAAAGTTGGTTGCCCAAATACTTGTGTGCTTCCCAAATGCATACATATACACTTATATATATATATATATATATCCTTCACCTCCTTTTAAAGCTATACATATTTCTAATTAAAAAGTTACGCAAATACCCCCATACAATACATTAAATTACGATGACAATTATTTTAAACAAGGTTGCAAATATAACATTATTTCAAGCTCCCAAAATGAGAATTAAACATATTGTTATAATTAAGCAGTGGTTTATCGACATGCGACTCTTGTTAGCATTTTCGGGGTGTTACACTTACCTTGTCTCAACTCAACTCAACTCATTTCAATATAAAGTAGAAATATAAATGCAATATAAAGACAAGCTTTAAAAACATGTAGATAACAACTCAGTGGATTGAAAAACACAACAATAACTTAGTTTATATGTGAAAATATAAGTAACTCTGGGGAGATTCTCTAACCGACAACCATCACTATGAGTTATGTGATGATACATCGTCTTGCCTCACACTGCCAGGGCCTTCCTATACTTTGTTGGGGTATAGAACCTACTACTAAATGGATCCACTAGTATATGCTAAAAAGCATTAAGGAATCATCTAAAAAGTATGACCATTTTCTACCCATGTTGGCTACACAGTTTATGGATACTTTGAATTATCTGAACTCAAACTCATCCCCATATTGATGCTCAATACTACTCCCAAAATGTGACTACCTCATATGTTTAAAAACATAACTCTTTCTGTGGTTTGAGATTATTACTCAAATACTAGCTCAAAAGCTCTCTTGCAAATCGGTGTTATCTCTCTTGTTTAAATAGGAAAACATTTACTCTTTGGAAATATTTAGTTCTTATAAAATCTTTTGAGGAAAATGAACTTCACTCTTACTCTTACTCAACTCAAAGATCAAGTCTTAAAACAAGTTTAAAGAATTTGTAAAAGACTTTTGAAAAGACTCTAAGAACTCTCTAGACTTAGCTCTTAACTGTCCTTGAATTTGAATTTGTGGGTTCAAGATTATGATTCATGCTTATGGATTATTTCTAGATGTTTAGAAGTCATTTAGAGTAGTTAAAATTGATAGAAATCGATAGTATACTTTAGAAGGACTCAGATGGGCTAAACAACGAAAATCGGGTAGGGGCAGGTGACTCTAGCGCATTAATGGCGCGAGGCGCCAACCCTTAAATTTCAGAGACCCCAAAATAGCGCGCTTTTGGTGTGCCTCCCTAGACCCTCTGGGGCACGCCGCACCATCCTTGCCCCAGGTGTTCCCGATGAATTTTTCAACTCGTTTTCTGTCCTTAATTCGACTAGCTTCAATTCTTTTTATCAATTTCTCTTTAGATTCATGTACACAAGAATCTACTAAAAAAAACTCTTTAAATCAACATGGTTTCCTCAAGAACTCATCAATCTCATCACAATTCAAGAACTAAAGCAAATTCAAGAACACTAATCAAGAACATCAAACTTTCAACTTTCTAGGATGAAATTACGCTGAAAAATAACACGATTGGTTCATGGGTGAACGAACCCAACGCCATATGAACTCACAAACCTCGTTAGGGATCAACCCTTGGCAAAATCCGCAACGAAACCTCAAGAATTTCACGAAATCTTGACCTTTCTCCTCTTTTCTCTTCTTGAACTCTTTTCTAAGAACCCTAGCGTGAACTGTAATTGCGTAAGCTGAACCAATTCAGTTTAGACCCATAATTAATTACTAAAAATGAAATAAATTGTATAGGGTAAGGAAAAGACCAAAATACCCCTCTTAGATCTGGGTAACTTTCCTTAATTAGACAGCCCGACTTCAAACTAGCATATCTCCCTCATACCAGCTCAAAAATTTTCAAACTCGGTGGGGTTGGAAAGGGGATTCCAAGACCTTTCATTTGATATCATATAGCCCACCTAACTCATCATGTACTAAAAGTTATGGTCGTTTGAAGTTGACCCAAAACTCATAATTTAAGCTTAACTTGCAAAATTTCAGATTTTGCTCTTTCCAAATTAGTTCTTTCTATTTCTAGTTCTTTCTAAGGCAGGTTTTTACATGTAACGGCCTGATTTCCGTCATTATGGGAAAGCCAATGGGGAAAGGATTGGGGCCATAAAACTTTTTCGTAGTAACTTGAGATTTCCTAACCTAGTCCAGATTTGGAGGAAATCAGAGTCAGTGAGGTCTAGGGATATCTGGTAGAAATTGGGTGATCTATTTATGAATTTGATCACATGAGTAGATAGATAAGACGTTAAGAAACACGTACGACTTAACGGAATTGAATTCGGGCGATTAGAACTCCAGGAATTGAACTTAGTGTGAACGGGTATTTTCTGAGTGTCGTGGGTTGAAGGTGTGTTGTGAAATGGGGGTCTTGGAATTATTAAAATAGCTCATTGGTACCGTACAAGTTGTTGGGGCTGGATTTCTGCCGCCAGGGCGGGGACGATGTGGTGGGTTAGGGACGCCATAGCGGAACAGATGTGACATAAGTCAGAAATTAAACCCCAAAAATGCTTTATTCTGCACTTTTCAATTTTGAGAACTAGGAGACGACCCCAGACGAGTTCTTGACTATTTTTCACCATTCTTGAGTCTAAAGGTGAGATTTTCACTCCCCGAATCTATTTTTCAATCCATAGAACTTAGTTTCTTGTGTAATTATTGAACGGGAAGGGTTTTGATCTCAAGTTAATGGTAGAAAAAGCTTGGCATTAGGATCTTGGGTTGGCCTAGGGTTGATAATTTTGATTATAATCCAGGTAATTAGGCCTCGTTTACTAATTCTTGCATTAATTGTATATTTTTAGACCACGAACAAGTGGAAAGAATCCGTAAAGGGAAGATTCAAATGCCTTAGGGGATTCAAGCTTGGATTCAAGGCAGTTAATGGTTGAAATTTCATGTTGGTGTGATATTTGTTTGTAATTTCTCATTATAATGCATGTATTTGTGTGAATGTTACATTATTGATCACCCTAATCGTAATTGAGGATAATTGAATAATTGTATGCCATGAATCACCTCTTGTTATATGATTGTGAGAATATACATTGTGATTGTAATTGTGGTTTGTTGATTGGATCGGTTGCCACGTTTCGGCATGAATATTGGATCAGTTGCCACGTTCCGGCATAAACATTGGATTGGTTGCCACGTTCCAGCATAAATATGGGATCAGTTGCCACGTTCCGGCATAAACATTGGATCGGGTACCAAATTTCGATATGCTAACAGTTTAGGTGTGGGTTCCATGAGAGGACCGTTGAATTGGGTTACGTGAGAGGACTATTGAATTGTGTTTTGTATCTACTTGTGATGATTACGTTCATATCTAATGATGATTGATATTGGAAGACTGTATGTTGCTCTAAATTGATAACCAATGTGTAATATGAAGAATGTGGGATGCTACATTGATCCTGAAAAGATGACTAATATTGTATATGTTTGGTATATGCCTGTTTTATAATGTTGTGGTTAATTACTTGCATGTGTTTCACTTATTGGGATAGCCGCGTGATCCTACCAGTACACTGTGGTTGTGTACTGATACTACACTTGCTCTTTCTTTGTTGAGTGCAGGGCATCTTCAGGTGGCTATTAATAGACTTTAGTTAGGTGACTAATGAGCGTGACCGGATTCAAGAGTGAGCTAGTTCTTTCGGGCTGCCATGGATCTTTCTTGTTTAAGTCCAATCTTTTTGGACTCGGACTATTTCTTAAAGGTGTTGTTTAGTTTCGTGGTTGTACCCCTTGTTCTTAGAGTTGTCGTTAGTAGAGTTTTGGTACATTGACTTTCAGATTCTAAGGGTTGAATTTCCGCATTAGTTTGTTAGTTAATTGTATAAACCTTTGGAGTTTATGGGGACTCCATTTTGATTGTCATTTAAACCTGCTTCTATATCTTTAAATGCCTTAGTTTTCATAAAAAAATTTAGTTTAGGTTGTAGTAATGGTTCTCCCACCAAAGGGTTAGCGCGGGTGCCAATCACGACGATCAGGGTCGTGACAAAGTTGGTATCAGAGCCCTAGGTTCGTTGATCTCATTGTACCAAAATGAGTCTAATAGAGTCTTGCGGAACTGTATGATGACGTCAATACTTTTCATTGAGAGGTTATAGGACTTTAGGAAAAACTCATTTCTTTCTACTCCTTTGTGCTATGACTTGAATCCAATTGGTAAATGGGTGATACAATTTGGTATTTTTCCTCCTCCACTCTGTGGTCCGAACTAGAGCAATAAAAGTAGTAACACCATCACTAGCAAGAGAGGACGTGTATAGACTACCGACAGTTGAATAAGGTCACCATTCAGAACAAGTATCCATTGCCTCGGATTGATGACCCCTTTGGCCAATTGCAAGGTGCGTCAATTTTCTCTAAGATTAATTTAAGGTCTGGTTACCATCAATTAAAGATTGAGACAGTTAAGAATTGGATTTGACCAAGTTCTATGATTGAAATTAGCAATTTTGTGGGGATCGCTAGCTACTATTGTCGCTTGTGGTATGAGTTGAGTCCAATTGGTATCTCAACGAAGTGAACTAGACGGCGTAGTCCCGGCTGAAGGGACACAAGCAAGTTAATTGGAATTGAAAAGGTTCCAATTGGTATCTGGCCTTAGGGGTCGTATAAGGCATAGATAATCAGTAACGGTCGTCTATGGAACAAACTAATTAAAGAATTTGGACTTATCTTCAAGTTGTAACTGCTTGAGTGTCGTGAACTGGTTGTGAAAAGAAAGTCATCACGAGATTATGTGCAAGGGTCTAGATATATTATGATGTTGTTCGTAAGTGAGAAATATGGATGTACGTTGCGACCAACTCGTCTGACACTCTGGGTATATCCTGGGGATATGTGTGTGGTAGTGTTGAAACGAGGTAGAAGGATTCAAAAGTGCGTACTTCGTTGGGTTGACCGGGGGTAGACAATGATTGCCCTAGCTAAAGGTATTTCCTTAAATGCCTAGTTATAACTGGGAACCTTTGGGGAATTTAGAAAAGAAAAGAACCCCAGAAAATTGTTGACAGGGTTTCTATTTCCGTTGAGGCCGCAGGGGCGGAATTTTTCCGGCCAAGGTGATGAGTCCATAATTTGGACTCATTTAGGGCTTGTTTTTTAATAAAATTAGTGTCCTCAATTGCATATTATGTCTCCATAACTGATCTAAATGCTTGATTTTCAGTTATTTGAACGTTAGAGACAACGCATGGACACTATGGAGCAAAAAGGAACAAGGCAACCAAAAGAATGAAAAAAAGAAAGGCTGAAGATCGTCCAAACCATTGGGGGATTCGCCAATGGCCTTGGGCTCGCCCAACGTCAAATGCACCAAGTGTTGAAGGAGGTAACCACGTTGGTGATGGGAAAGTTTAGTTGGCGAATTGCCGAATTACCTTGATACCGCCTAAAGTTACAGAAGGTGGAGTGATGAGTCCATAAATTGGACTCATTTAGGGCTATATTTTAATAGAAATTGTGTCCTCAAATGCTTATTTTATCTTAATATCTGATGAAAACCCTTAAGTTTCAGGTATTTGAAGTGTGAAGGAAAGCATGGACACTACGTCGCAAAAATGAACGAAAAGGTTGAAAAGAAAGATGAAATAAAGGCCTAAGGATCACTGAGTCCACTTGGCGAGTCGCCGAAGGGTCTTACTTCGCCTTTTGTTCCAGTGTGCTAAGCCCTGAAGGAAAGGATCAAGTCGGCGGAAAAAAGGAGCAATCGGTGCATCACTGAGAAGTTCCGTGAAACAGTACCATGTCACCCAATGACCCAGAGCACGACGATGTTAAAGGTTGGTGCAAGATGGCGATGAACTACATCAAAGGGTGAATCACCGAGTTGATCGGTGATTTCGACTAACGACACCGAATGATCCGTTGCAGCACAAATCTATGAAAACTATAAATACTAGTTAGAGTTGTAGTTTTAGGAGTCGAACAATTATTATAATTTTCATATAGAGTAGTACTATTTGATATTTTTGCTCTAAGTTTGAGAGGGTTTTAAAGACTTAAAGATCCAAAGGGTTTCATCTTCAAGATTTGGGTTTGGGTCTCTTAGATTCTTCAAATTTAGCCTGTATCAAGACTTAAATCTTCATACACAGTTGAATGCGAGCTCAATTTGGTATAAATTTCTATCTCTTATACATGTGTGGCTAAAAACTCCAATTCTTGGGGTGTGATTTAGCGAATATGGGTTAAGATAATTGTTGGGTCTTGCTTGATGATAGTTTAATCGTAGTTTAATTGTGATTTTGTTTAGTAGTTGTGGATGAATTTAATGAATTTGTAGTTGCAAATACAAGTTTATTTATGTTTTTTCGGCTTGCTCGAGAGAGAGGTCATAAAACTAAAACTACTAAATTGATGGCCGGTGGGAGTGGGTCGACATGAGGTTCAGCTCGAGAGAGTGAATCCTAGTCTCATTCCCACACACTCAGCTCGAGAGAGTGAGTGGGTGAAGGCGTAGGCTGGTCTTCATTCGGCCAGTGGGTGTCCGAGAGGAACGCATTTGAAACGGGGTAAGTTTCTCAAGGGAGAGCTTATCCCCCTTAAAGATTAGCCTAGTCACAATTATTCTATGAATCTTCTATCGAAACCATGTACCCAATAATCTAGCTTAACCCGCATTCCCGTCACATCCCAAGGATCCCCTCTCATTACTTAGAAATTCTTGTTTATTTTGTTGTTTTTACTTACTAGTGACAAAACCCCATTGTTAATTGACACTCTTGTGTCTCCCTTTAATATACAATGTTTTTAATTGTTAATGTCTTTAGCTAAGACTAGTTAGAACTAAATTTTATTTTTCTATTAATTCTCAAAATCACTCTCTTGGGAACGATCCCAACCCTTGGTTGGGTTACTAAACTATTGTACGATCGTAGACACTTGCATCGGAAGTTGTGTCTTGATTATGCAAACATCAAAAATGGCGCCGCTGCTGGGGAGTGGTGTTATTTGGGAATTCTTAGTTAAGTAGAATTTTTTATTCTTCTTAGTTTTAGCTTTTACTAATCTAAATTGTAGTTTTGTTTTGCTTGTTTGAATATCAAAGTAGGGAAATAAGAATGGATGATCATTATGGGTACCATACGGACCATCCTCTCCTGAAACTATTGAACCTCAGGGACAACCTCCTGACGTTCAAACAAGCAGGAAATGAGACAATTCAAAAAATGTGGCTGAAGTTTCAATCAGTGCTACAACCATGCCCATCTCATGGAATGTCTGACAAGACGTTGTTGGAGTGCTTCTATCGGGGTCTTGGACCCGAAAATAGGAGCATAGCCGATCAACTTTTCAAGTGAGGTATGCTCCACCAGCCCTACGAAGTCGTCGCAACACTCCTTAATGGTATGGTTAAAACTAACAGGGAGGCCCAAAAGAAACACAAGTGGGACGTACTAGTGGCTCAAATAGACGTTTTGTCCAAACGAATCATGGGGTTGGAAGCACAAGCCATGGCAAAGTAAAAGAACTTCTTCCTTTGAGAATGTAGACACGAGAAGAAGCATGAGGATGAGCAAACGGACGATGCTTTTTCTCTCATTCAACAAAAACATGAAGAGCAAGACAAGAAGTTAAATGAGATGAAGGACCACATTGAAATGTTGAATGAAAAGTCTACCTCAAACTCTATGACTATTCAGCTGCAGGATGCTCAAATCACCCATTTGATGACAGGTCGCTATCCACCATTCGCTGAGGACTCGCCTAACTACACCATGGCTGACTCTGAGGATGAAGAATAGTTGTTGACTTGCGTTGTGCCGCGACGTTAACTAAGGCGCTGTTTGAGAGGCAACCCAGAACTCTTTATCATTTTGTATTTGTGTACTGATAAAATAATGGTGTATTGTTTGTACAGGAAAAGTGTTTGAAATAGTGTATAGTGGCGAACAACAAGTCCAATCGGTGAATCGCCGAAGAGGTCGCCGAACCCAACCTATCCGCCTTTTTGACTCAAAGATATCTTCAAGTTGGGACCTGTCAAACTCGGTGAAGTGTTGAAATTATTGGCGCATCACCGACTCTGTCGGCGATCTCGATGGAGACCATCGTTTGGATTCCTAAGCTTAATGGAAATCTCTTTAAGAATCGGCGAGGCAAGTGATTGTCGAGCGACTCGCCGAAATACTCCGCGATTACAACTAATATCGCCGAGTGGTTTGGATTTGAGCAGCTTGTGAGACAAAAGGTTTAAAATTCTCAACACGGTTCACTTTGATACATCTTCATGCCTCCAGTTGCACCTCTGCACATAAATCTTTACATAAACCTGCACTAACTAAATATTTTAGCATCGATTTATGCTCGGAACTTGGATTGCATTCCTAGCTATTCAACTCTCAATTGGTCATCAGAAAAGGGGGTTGTGCTTGCATGAGTTGGGTCTTGCTGAAGTTTAACTCTTTGCATAGTTAAAGTAGGATGGTTGTAAAGCATTTGAGTAAGTGGGATGAAAATAGGCGCGTTTGGTTGCTTAGCAAAGCTATGTAGAGCTCGTTGAACCACTCAGCGGTCCGCTTAACGTCCCCACCTCGCCTTCTTTTTAATGCTAATATTATTGAAGGTCTACAACACAAAGCAGCAGAGACAGCTATACCCAAAGTCACAAGAAGAACCATCCCACCCCGACAGATGAAGCAACTGCTTAACCAGGATTATCCTTTGCCTCCCTCTCTGTTTTTCTCTATTTGTATTTTCAGATGTTTGTTATTCACATTTGAGGACAAATGGTTTTATCTGTGGTGAGGTGAGACCCACCTTTGTGTGCTATTTGATGTTCGTATGTTGTGTATATTTGGGCTTTGTGCTTAATTTATGTTCAATATTACTTCCTATGGATGTTTGAGCTTGAGGCTTCTTTTTTTATTTTAAATTGCAATATGATTTTGACCCTTTCGAAAAATTTTGAATTTTTCGCACATTTTTGCCACCCTTTATATGCTCGTGAATGTGGCTGTTTCTTGGTAAATTTGAGTCTCGGTTTCGATCAATATCGATTACTTGAATAGTGCTTACAATCGAACGAATATGAAAACTTTACGGAATTGAATTCGGGCAATTAGAACTCCCAAAATTGAACTTAGCGTGAACGGGTAATTTCTGAGTGTTGTGGGTTGAAGGTGTGTTGTGAAATGGGGGTCTTGGAATTATTAGAATAGCTCACTGGTTCTATGCAAGTCGCTGGGGTGGGATTTCTGCCGCCAGGGGGTGGCTGTTGTAGCGGGTTGGGGCCGTCAGGGCGGGGCTGTTGTGGCGGGTTGGGGCCGCCATAGCGGAATAGACGCGACTTAAGTCAGAAATAAAACCCCAAAAACGTTTTATTTTGCTCTTTTCGACTTTGAGAGCTAGGAGACGACCCCAGACGAGTTCTTGACCGTTCTTCACCATTCTTGAGGCTAAAGGTAAGATTTTCACTCCCTGAATCTATTTTTCGGTTCGTAGAACTTAGTTTCTTGGGTAATTATCGAAGGGGGAGGGTTTTATTCTGAAGTTAATGGTAGAAAAGGCCCTAATTTGGGTATTGGGATTTTGGGTCGGCCTAGGGTTGATAATGTTGATTATAATTCGGGTAATTAGGCCTCGTTTATTGGTCATTGCATTAATTGTATATTTTTGGACCACGAACAAGCGAGAAGAATCTGGAAAGGGAAGATTCAAGTGCCTTAGGGGATTCAAGCTTGAATTCGAGGTAAGTGATAGTTGTGATTTCATATTGGTCTGATATATGTTTGTAATTGCTTATTATAATGCATGTATGTATGCGAATGTTGCATTATTGATCACCTTAATCGTAAATGAGGATAATTGAATAATTATATGCCATGAATCACCTCTTGTTGTATGATTGTGAGAATATATACATTGTGATTGTGATTGTGGTTTGGTGATTGGATCGGTTGCCACGTTCTGGCATAAATACTTGATCGCTTGCCACGCTTCGGCTTAAACATTGGATCGGTTGCCACGTTCCGGCATAAATATGGGATCGGTTGCCACATTCCGGCATAAACATTGGATCGGGTACCGCGTTCCGGTATGCTAACAGTTTGGGTGTGGGTTCCATGAGAGGACCATTGAATTAGGTTCCACGAGAGGACTATTGAATTGTGTTGTGTATCTACTTGTGATGATTACATTCATATCTAATGATGATTGATATTGGAAGACTGTATGTTGCTCTAAATTGATAACCAATGTGTATTATGGAGAATATGGGATGTTATATTGATCCTGAAAAGATGACTAATATTGTATATGTTTGGTATATGCCCATTTTATAATGTTGTGGTTACTTGCATGTGTTTCACTTATTGAGATAGCCGCGTTATCCTACCAACAATGTGGTTGTGTACTTTTACTGCACTTGCTCTTTCTTTGTTGAGTACAGGGAATCTTCAAGTGGCTATTGATAGACTTCAGCTAGGTGACTAATGAGTGTGACCGTATTTAAGGGTGAGTCAGTTCTTTCAGGCTACCATGGATCTTTCTTGTTTAAGTCCACTATTTTCGGACTTGAACTATTTCTTAAATGTATTGTTTAGTTTCGGGGTAGTACCCCTTGTTCTTAGACTTGTCGTTAGTAGAGTTTTGGTACATTGACTTTCAGGTTATAGGGTTTGAATTTTCCCATTAGTTTGGTTAGTTAATTGTTTAAACCTTTGGAGTTTATGGGGACTGTATTTTTATTGTCATTTAAACTTGCTTCTGTATCTTTAAATGCTTTAGTTTTCATAAAATTTGTTAGTTTGGGTTGTAGTAATGGTTCTCCCACCGGAGGGTTAGTGCGGATGCCAATCACGATGGTCTGGGTCGTGACATTACAATTTTGGTCAAGTCTGATGATCGATCTAGGGTTTGAAGCTTTCATTTGAAGTCGTTGTGATTAGGCATTTTAGCCTTTAAGTTTTCCTTAAGGTTTGACTTTGGTCAACTTTCTTGATAAACACACTCGGAATCGAATTTTGTTAGTTCCTCTAACACCGGAATGTAGAGTTTGGTCTAAACATTAATTTTTATATCTTGGCTATCCAATCATGAACGATTATTGACTACTAATTTCCTTTCACTTCAATGAAGTTTTAAAAGTTTATTTACAGAACATTTTTTACATCATTCCACAACGAGATAATTCTCAAATTCTCCTTCATAATATTGAATGGCACTATGAACCTTTTATTTTGAGTACCTAGGAAATATGTTTCTCTTTTGATGTAAAATACTACAGCCTATATCAAAAATAACGATTAGAGTGCATTTCTAATTTCTCTCCATGATTTCCTTTAGCCAAAAGTTAAACCCCACTATCTTGTGGGTATTTTAATTTCCTTTTAACTTTTTTATAAAGAAAAACAATACTAATACATAAATATTTTTTCATATCTCTTGATGATAAAAGTAATGTTGTATTATTTTAGAAACTTAATTATGTCTTCTTTGATGCATTATTTTTCTATCTTTTATAAAAATTTCAGTTTAATTACTCAGGCATCAAAGATATATATAGCATAACAACTTTATATTGATGGCCTATGTATCGACTAAGCATTACAAATATAATTAATAACCAATAATCAACCTATATTCCATACACATAAATTTTCCAAAACTATGAAGTTCAATCTGATCTATTTTTTACATAGAAGCATGATAGCTTACATTTAATATCATTAAAAGGTGATTGTAATAATGTTTTAATCAAGCTAATTAAGTGATAAGAAAGAAAAAGAAGATTTGTTACCCCGTTAAATTCACTTATATTTAAATGATAAAAAAACTTGGGATGGCAATGGTGGCATGAGGGTGGGCGGATTTGGCTTTTATATAGGTGCAAGGTGGGGCGAGTTGAATTTTTTCAAAAAGAAATTTGTACGGATTGCAGGTCCCGAAACAATATTTTGGAAGAAAGATTGCTTAAGTCTCAATGAGATACCTAGGAATACCTTGATTTTAAGAAGAAAAATTAAGTCAAATAATCTCAAAATTTCAATTAATACATCTACTCCCTCCAATCCATTTAACATGTATTCCTCGCTTAAAATAGATGATTCATAATTTAGTCAAATTTTCCACTAATTAATTTGTCTTTTGTGTAGGTGCAAGGTGGGGCGGGTTGAATTTTTTCAAAAAGAATTTAGTATGGATTGCAGGTCCTGAAACAAAATTTTGGAAGAAAGATTTCTTAAGTCTCAATGAGATACCTAAGAATACCTTGATTTTAAGAAGAAAAATTTAGTCAAATAATCTCAAAATTTCAATTAATACATCTACTCCCTCCAATCAATTTTACTTGTATTCGTCGCTTAAAATAGTTGATTCATAATTTAGTCAAATTTTCCTCTAATTAATGTTTTTTCTTAAAAAATCATGTACAAAATTAAATATACTTCGTTTACTCCAAACCGACCCTAAGTGAAATTTTGAGCCTTTTTCATCGTTCAAAATTATTGAATTGCTCAAAGTTCAAGATGGATATTTGATTTTTCCCCTATATTTGCCCTTTCCTTTGATGAAGTTTTATATTTTTTAGGAGATAAATTTCTCTACTTGATATTTATGATTTCACAAAAGACAATCGTGAAAAATATAATTCAAATTATATTCTTAAATATTTTTCTTAATAGATGTACATTGCCTTACAAATTCACTTAATATGAAATAAAGAAAACAACAAATAAAATAAATCGGAGGGAGCATCTTTCTATTCAATTGGCGAGAAGTCAGCAATAACAATCCAGTAGAGACACTATCATCTATATTACAAACACTAATGCAACAAAATGACACAATAATAAAAAAAACATCTAGGTTTCTAAGTCAACTAGTGCAATTTAATTTTTTACTACAATTTTCTAAGATTTTATAGTGATGACTTGTTTTTTAGTCGCTATTTCAATTTATATGATATAATTTGAATTTTGATCAAACTTCTTTATTTTAATTGTGAATTCGAACATACAATCTTTAAATTATTTGAAAGACAATTTACATATTTAGAAATTAAATAAAAAAATATTATAAGTCACAATAATTAATAATTTAAAAATATTTAAAGGTCATATAAATAACGAATACCGTACTTCTTATAAAAAAAATAAAATTAAACACCTAGGAGTACTTTAAGTTCTTAACTACTCCAATCTGATAGTGATTTTATTCTACTAGTCCGAGCCGGCCAGGGAACAAATGTTAACTCCGCCATATTTTCCATTGTCGATCCAATTATGCAGCCAAATAAAAATTTATTTAGCTGAATTCAATAAAGGAAAAAAGAAGACAAAAATTAAACCACAAGGAAGACATAATTAAGTTTCTAAATTAATACAACATTACTTCTATGATGATCAGGAGATATAAGAAAATATTTCTGTATTTTTTTGTTCTTCTAAAAATCAAAAATAGAAATGAAACTATTTCTTGAAATAACTGAATGAATCAACACAATTTCACTTGCTCCCTGGCGGAGCGAGGGTGAGTTCAAGATTGAGCTCATTATGGATATGCTCCTCATTTTTATGAGGATTTTCTAGATTATCCTCATTTGACTTTGGGAAATTATGTTTGGATTTAGGGCCGTGATATATCCTCGCCGCCCTATCATATGCTCTTGCTGCTTCTTCTTTCGTATCAAAGGTCCCTAGTCAGACACGTACTTTTTGAATAGGGTTTGCAATATCAGCTCAGTACCTCCCCCATGGCTTCTTCCTCACACCCCTATATCGAATCTCAATTGGGGTTACTGTCATTGTCATCACCATAGTTGCACCACCATTTTTTTTCTCTGCCATATGAAAATACATAGAGGGAATTTAATCTGAAAATATAAAAGGAATATTTTGTATTCACAGAAGATTTAGTGAGTAAAAAAAAAAGAGGGAGACTTATTTATATAGTCATTTCTCATGTGATACATTTGGTCTAGTAATGAATTTACATGGCATATGAGTTGTTTTAGTAAGTACATTGTACAAATAAATTACTTGAATGAAAAAAAATGATTTTTCTAAACAAAATCGTAGAAATAATTAATTTCATTCCAAGTTCATTATTCATTAGGCTACATGAAAATATTTTAGGGTGATATTTTTTTAATTTATTTGACAAATAAAAACTAGGTAATAAGTACTAAATTGACTTATTTTCCAAAACAAACAGAAAAACATTTTCTTCCCTTGAATCAATATACACTCTTAGTTGACCAATATTTTTATGTTTTATTATTATAGGTGTGAATGATATATTTACATTTAATTTTTATCTTTTAGTACATATCTATCATTATAAATTTGTATATTTTATTACTTCATCTTTTTCTATTTTGCTCCAACAGGCCAGTATGCTCCACCCACCCTCAACAAATAAAGGGAAGTTAAAATATTTTTCCTTTTGCTATTTGTCCTTCTTGTTGTTTTTTAAATCTTTTTACTTAAGGCAAAAAAATTATAAGGAAATCCATAAGAAAAATATTTAAAAGATTTTTTGGGGATCACCGATCAATATGCAAATATTGAATTTCATTTACATTTACATTTGTATTTGATAGGTTAAAACGAAATAAGGTTTTGTTACATTTCAATGATAGAAGATTTTGACTAAGCACAAGTAGATTATGTATTATTTATACAATAAGTATAAATGTTATTGAAGTTGGCCCAAATTACATATTATATATACCTCTAACCTCTTGGAAATGGCTCAAAAATATCATCCTTTAATCTTTTCATCTAAAAATACCCATTTCCTTTGTTTTTTGTTCAAAGATGCCCCTCCTTCCATCTTTTGGTCTAAGAATACCCTTAACCCCAATTTAATTAAATTGATTTCCTTACTAATTAGTTTATTCTTTTATTTGTTCTAAAATATAATTTTTATTTTTTTTAAATCTTAATATTGGGTCTTCACATATATTTAAATCTAGAAAATAAAATAATAAATTTTTTGTATAAAAATTAAAAATCTTAAAATTCTTATTATCAAAATAACACAATAAAATTCTTATTCTTCATTTTGCACACCAGATATTTTCTTTTTACGATTTGTATTCTATTATTTTATATTTTAATTTGTGGAATGACTTTTTAATTTATTTTAATTGATATTTTTAATTATATTAAAATAAGAATATTAAATTTAATTATATCAATATTTAGTATTTCTTTTGATTTACTTTTTTTAAAATAACATATTATAATATTAATAATAATAATAATAATTTAAAAGAATATTGTTTCTGGGAATTTTTTTTGTTGTCCTTTCCAGCTCCTTGGTAATTAGAGACTAACCTCGAATTCATTGAACCAAAAGTGTCATCAAAATTTGCACAACCTTCCATTTACCGCAAATCTAATTACATCAAATAATTTATTATTATTATTATTATATGTTATGAATTAAAAAGTAAAGAAAAGATTAAATATTATTATTATTATTATTATTATTATATGTTATGAATTAAAAAGTAAAGAAAAGATTAAATATGATATAATTATAATTTACTTGATGATTTGAATATAATTTTAAAAAATCAATCCAAATAAATGAAAAACTTATTTCACAAATTAAAACATAAAATAATAAAATATAAAATATAAAATAAAATAAAGATTTCATCGGGTAAACGTGAAGAATAAGAATTTTATCCTTCATTTTCATACAATGAATTTTTATTTGATTTTATTTTGCGTCAGTCTAATCTTTAAGGTTAATATTTTAAAGGGACAAAAATATTCTTGTCACGATCCAGACCGTCGTGATTGACACCCACACTAACCCTCCGGTGGGAGAACCATTAATACTAATTAGCTAACTAAGAACTACACAACTTAATCAAAACTAAGGCATTTAAAGATACAGAAGCAGGTTTAATTGCTAAAGGAAAAATAGGGAGTTCCCATAAACTCCAATAAAGTCTAACAACCAAATGCGGAAATAATGCCTAGAACCTGCAAGTCAATGTACCAAAACTCTAACAAGGATCATAAGTCTAAGGAAATGGGTACAACCCAACTAAACATAAGAAAATCTAAAGTACTAGTCTAAGTCCAAAGATGTGGACATAAACAAAAAGAGAACTCGTGGCAGCCTGGAAGAACTGGCTCACCCTTGAATTCGAGTTGATCACAGGTCTTCTAAATGAGGTCTGTCAGTAGCCGCCTGAAGATGCCCTGTACTTAACAAAGAAAGAGCAAGTGTCGTATCAGTACACAACCACAGTGTACTGGTAATATCACACTACTGTCTCAATAGGCAAAACATATATAAGTTATAACAACAATAATAAACATGCATACACCGAACATATACAATTTGAATTAGCACTTACGAACAACGTAGCATTTCACAATCTCAAAGTTATACAGATATGCCAAGTCATTGGTCCTATCACGGAACCCATATCCATACCCAAACTGTTACTGTACCGATATGTGGTACTCGATCCAAGTTAGTCTACCGGACGTGACACCCGACCCCATATATGCGCCGGAACGTGGCACCCGATCTAAGTTATTGTGTCGGAACGTAACACCCGATCTATTCAACAAGCCATAATCACAATCACAATGTACATTCTCATAATCATACAATCAAGTCATGATTCATGGCATACAATTATTCAATCACCCTCATTTACGAATAGTGTGATCAATAATGCAACATTCACATGCATACATGCATTATAATGAAGTAATTACAAATACATATCACACCAACATGAAATCACAACCATCACATACCTCGAACAAAGCTTGAATCCCTTAAGAATCTTGATTCTTCCATTTCCGGATTCTTTCCGCTTGTTCTTGGTCTACAAACAATCAATATAACACGAGGATCAATAAATGATGTCTAATTACCCTGATTAAAATCAACACTATCAACCCTAGATCAAACCCATGATCCCAATACCCAGATTAGGGCTTTTTCCACCATAAATCCCAGATCAAAACCCTCTCCCATCGATAATTACCAAAGAAACTAAGTTCTACGGATCGAAAAATGGATTCGGGGAGTGAAAACTTTACTTTTAGCCTCAAGAATGGTGGAAAACTTTCAAGAAAACACATGGAGTCTTTTTTGGGTTTATTTCTGACTTAAGTCACGTTAGTCCCGCCACAGCGGTCCTTACCCCGCTACAGCGGCCCCGCCCTTGCGGGAAAATCCCACATTAGCGGATTGCACGGAAACAGTGAGTAAATTTAAGAATTTCAAGCCCCAATTTCACAACGCACCTTCATCCCATGACACTCAGAAAATACTTGCTCACGCTAAGATCAGTTTTGGGAGTTCTACTTACCCGAATTCAATTCTGTAAAGTCGTACAGGTTCCTTAACGTATTAGCTATCTACTCAAGTGATAAAAATCATAATTGGATCTCCCATTTGTTATCAGATTTCCCTAGACCTCACTGACTCCGATTTCCTCCAAATCTGGACTAGGTTGGGAAATTCTAAGTTACTAAGAAATGGTTTTCCGGCCCAAAATTTTTCCCCATTGGCTTTTCTATAACGACGGAAACCGGTCGTTACAATAGATACCAATTTACCCATCACTCGTCTCAGATTGACAAACTTAGGATAAAAATAGGCTAAAGAAAGAATGGAGTAGTACCTGAATCGACGAACAACTGGGGATACTTGTCTCGTATGTCCTTCTCGGTTAACCAAGTGGCTTCCTCAACTGGATTATGCTTCCATTGTACCTTCACGGACTTAATCTATTTGTTCCTTAGCTTGCGCACATCACGATCAAGAATTGTAATTGGTTCCTCCTATTATTTGAGGTCTTTGTCTAACAACACTAAGTCCCATTTAATGATGTAATCCCCATCACCATGATATCTCTTCAACATGGACACGTGAAATATCGGATGGACTCCAGATAAGTTAGGTGGTAAAGCAAACCTACACGCCACTGGCCCTACACAGTCAAGAATCTCAAATGGACCAATGTATTTAGGACTAAGCTTGCCCTTCTTGCAGAATCTCATTACCCATTTCATGGGTGATACCTTAAGAAGAAAATGCCATGTTTCGTACCTTATGGTCTTCATACTTTTTCTGTCTACTCTGGGTTGCCAAAAGCTTAGCTTGAATACTCCTCACTTTATCTTGAGCATCATTCACTAACTCATCCCCCTCGAACCATCGTATGGGTGATCTACATCCCCTCCCATAGAGTGCCTCAAATGGTGCCATATTTATGCTGGAGTGATATTTATTAATGTAGGAGAACTCACACAATGGTAGGAACTTATCCTAATGCCCTCCAAAGTCAATCACACATGACCTTTACATGTCTTCTAACACTTGAATAGTCCTCTTTGATTGTCCGTCCGTCTGTGGATGGAAAGTTGTACTAAAAGTGAGTTGTCTGCCCAATTCATCATGTAATTTCCTCCAAAACTTGGAGGTAAACTACAAACCACGGTCTGAGATGATAGGAAGGGGCACCCCGTGCAACCTCACTATCTTTTTCACATAAACCTTAGCCAATTGTTGAGCATTATTATCTATTCTGACGGGGAAAAAATGGGATGACCTAGTCAATCAGTTAACCACTACCCAAATAGAATCGAACTTTCCTAAAGTCTTGGGAAGACCAACTAAGAAGTCCATAGCTATCCTTTCCCACTTCCATTCTGAAATTGGCATTCTTTGAAGCAAACCTGCATGCCTTTGATGTCCGTACTTCACTTGTTGGCAATTTTGACACTTAGCCACAAACTTTGCTCTATCCTTCTTCATGCCAGGCCACCAATAAAATTGCTTCAAAGCTTTGTCCATATTAGTCACACTCGGATGAATAGAATATCGTGAACCATGGGATTCTGTCAACAATCTCTGAATCAAGTCATCTACTTGAGGAACACAAATCATCCCTTTAAAACTGAGCACACCTCCCGCATCAAGAGTTGTCTCTTGTTCCTTACCACACGTTGTCTTCTTTCTAAGCTCATTCAAACTGTCATCCCCAAAGTGTTTAGCCTTAATCTCCTCGATGAACGTGGCGCTTACTTCAATACTAGCTAACACCCCACCTTTCTATGAGATGCCCAACTGCATGAACTTAGACTCTAAGGTCTGAATTTCCTTAGCCAAAGGTCGCTTGGATGCACTCAAGCAAGCTAGACTACCCATACTCACCGACTTCCGACTTAGCGCGTCTGCCACTAAATTAGCCTTGTCCGGATGATAGTAGATGGTCACATCATAATCCTTGAGTAACTCCATCCACCTTCGCTGTCTTAAATTCAAATCCTTTTGAGTAAACACATGTTGCAAGCTACGATGATCAGTAAATACCTCACACTTGACACCATAGAGGTAATGTCGCCAGATCTTAAGAGAAAACACTACCGTTGCCAACCCTAAATCATGTGTTGGGTAATTCCTCTCATGCACCTTCAATTGTCGCGATGCATAAGATACAACATTCTTATCCTGCATTAACACAGTAGACAAACCCGAATGGGAAGCATCACAATAAACAATAAAATCCATACCTTCCACTGGTAGTGCTAGAATAGGCGTTGTGGTCAAAAGAGTCTTGAGCTTTTGAAAGCTCTCATCACACTTCTTAGTCCACTCAAAGGGTACCTCTTTCTTGGTCAACCTTGTCAGATGTGTGGAATTAGAAGCAAAGTTCTTCATGAATCGACGATAGTAACTAGCGAGCCTCACAAAACTCCTAACTTCAGTCATAGAGCTAGGCCGAACCCAATTCTTAACTGCTTCAATCTTTTGGGGATCTACCATTACCCCTTCTTTTGAAACTACATGCCCCAAAAAGGCAACCAAGTCAACCAAAATTCACAATTAGAAAATTTCGCATACAACTTTTGCTTCTGAAGAACACCTAGAACAATACGAAGATGGTCGTCATGCTCTTCCTCAATGTTCGAATACACCAAAATATCATCAATAAAGATTATAACAAATGAATCAAGAAATGGTTTGAACACACCATTCATCGAACTCATAAAATTTGCAGGCGCATTAGTTAACCCAAATGACATTACTAGAAACTCATAGTGCCCATAGCGGGTTCTAAACACTGTCTTGGGCACATCCTCAGGCCTAATATTTAACTGATGGTAACCAGACCTTAGATCAATCTTAGAGAAAACTGATGCACCTTGCAACTGGTCAAAAAGATCATATATTCAAGGCAATGGGTACTTGTTTCGAATGGTAACTCTATTCAATTGCCGATAATCTATACACATCCTCATACTACCATCATTTTTCTTAACAAACAATATAAGAGCACCCCACGGGGAAGCCCTAGGACAGATAAAACCTTTATCAAGAAGTTCTTGGATTTGAGCCTTAAGCTCTCTCAATTCTACCGGAGCCATGCGATATGGACAGATAGAAATGGGGCAGGTACCAGGTTCCAAATCAATGCAGAAATTTATATCTCTATCTGGAGGCATACCAAATAAATCAGTAGGAAACACTTCTCTAAATTCTGACACCACAGGAATAGACTCAATAGAAGAAGATTCAACCTTAACATCCTGAATATGAGCCAAATAAGCCAAGCAACCCTGACCTACCAGTTTCCTAGCCCGAATAGAGGATATGATCTTAGCTAGCTTAGGCTTGTACACCCCATCCCACTCTAACTTTTTCCTGCCCAAAATCACTAGAGTCACAGACTTAGTGTTATAATTAAGCACAACATAATAGGGAGACAATCAAGTCATGCCTAAGATTATATCAAAGTCAGTCATATCCAAAATCACCAAATCATCCCAAGTCTGAAAACCCATAAAAAAAAATAGGACAAGCATGATGACATGGGTGACTATGACAAACGCTCAAACTGGGGTAGAAACATGGATGGAGGCATCAAGTATATCACAAATCATAGGAAATTCTGAGGCAAATCGCATGGACACATAAGAATAAGTAGAACCCGAATCAAAAAAAGAAATTAGACATTTGGTCAGAGACAAGAATAGTACATGTGATCACTGTGTCAGACGCCTCCACCTCGGTCTTGCCCGGAAAGGCATCACACAGAGCCATGTCATCATGACGGGCAACTTCCCTGCCTGGCTGTACTATACCTCTGCCTGCGTTACCATTTCCCCTACCTCCACGACCTCGCTGATTTCACAACACATCTTCATCCCATGACACTCAGAAAATACCCGTTCACGCTAAGATCAGTTTCGGGAGTTCTACTCACTCGAATTAAATTCCGCAAAGTCGTACGGGTTCCTTAACATATTAGCTATCTACTCATATGATCAAAATCATAATTAGATCTCCCATTTGTAATCAGATTTCCCTAGACCTCACTGACTCCAATTTCTTCCAAATCTGGACTAGGTTGTGAAATTCCAAGGTACTACAAAAAAGTTTTCTGGCCCAAAAATTTCCCCGTTGGCTTTTCTCTATCGACAGGTACCGGTCATTACATTCTAGGTTATCTTCATTTGATGTCGGGACAGTAAATTTAGTTATAGGGCCTGGATACCTCCTCGCCGCCTTATTGTATGACATTGCTGCTTCTTATTTCGTATCAAAGGTCCCAAGCCAAGCCCGTCCCTTTTGGACGGGGTTTGTAATATCAGCTTCATACTTCCCCTTATGCCTCTTCCTCACACCCCTATATTGAACCTCAATGGGGTTTATCGACGCTGTCACCATAACTGCAACACCGTTTTTTCTCTCTATCATCCAAAAATATAGAAGAAATATTTTGTATATAAGAAAGACTGAGTGAGTGAAATAGAAAGACAGAGAGTGATTTATATAGCCATTTCTAAGGGGATACATTTAGTGTAGTAATTGATTTACATGGCATTTGAATTATTTTAGTAAATACATTGTACAAATAAATTGCTTGAAAATTAAAAAAATTGACTTTTCTAAGAAAAATAATAGAAATAATAAAATATCATTCTAAGCTCATTACTCGTTAGACTACCTATAAATATTTTGCTGTGATATTTTAAAATTTATTTTCCAAATAAAAAATAGGTAGTTAATACTAAGTTAACTTATTTTCTAAACAAACAAAAAAAAAAATTGACCCCTTGAAACAAATTCACTCTTAGTTAAGCAATATTTTATGTTTTATTCTAAAAGGTATGAATGATAGATTCACATTTAATTTTTATCTTTTAGTACATGACTGTCATTATAAAATTTCATATTTTAATATTATTTTTTATTTTCCCAAAGAGTCATGCCCTACCCACTCTCAACAAATAAAGGAAAGTTAATATTTTTTTTCTTTGCTATTTGTCCTTCTTATTTTTTAAATGTTTACTCAAGTCGAGAAAAATAAGGTGACCCTAATAAATGTTTTAACATTTTTTGGGTTTCACCAATCAATTTACAAATATTGAATTTTATTAGCATTTTGTATTTGATAGGTTAAAACTAAATAAAGTTAGTTCGAATCTTACTTACTTCTTTATTGTTCCTTTTTAAGATCTGACATCCTTTGTTACTAAAAATCACAGTGAAGTCAATTAAACTAGTAATGGCAAATCAAAAATAATGTGGCTTAAAACTATCATTTTTTTATAAAAAAAATTGTTGATTTCTTGAAGAATTGCAGGAAATCGTTCGATAACACTTTTTCCTATTTCTTTCTCAATGATATCCGACGATCAAGACAATTCCCGAACAATGTTCAAGGAAATTTAAAAAAGTAGCAGATTCTAACATGACTACTAAAGAATCAAGATTATACTAATTACATGATATATATATATAATAATCACATCCAAAGGCGAAGCCAGTATTAAGAGTTAGGGGAGTTCTAAATTTCGTTAAAAATCATTAATTAATTTTGTTAGGGGTTCAGAAATTAATATACATACATATCTAATTAATTTTCTAGTACAAATATAGGGTCTACATAAAAGCTACTGAGTTCGTCCGAACCCATGAACCCCCACCTAGCTCCCACATCAAAACTTACAAAACAACAAAAATAGAAAATGAGCACATAAGGTAAATTAACATGGAACATAAACAACGCAACCAAATAAAAATTCATTCAACTAAATTCTATAAAGGAGAAAAAAAGACAAAAATATGATATATACAACGAACAGGACATAATTAAGTTTCATGTATTTGTTTCTTCTTCTAATATTCAAAAATGAAAATTAATTTGTTTCTTCTAATAACTGCAATTGATATTTGATGAGCCGTACAGTTTCATTAAAATTGATTTCATGATGGACATGCTCGTCATTTTTATTAACGGTTTTTTAGATTATCCTCATTTCATGTCGGAAAATTAAGTTTGACTTTAGGGCCACGATACATCCTCTGTGCCTTATCGTAAGCCCTTGGTGCGTCTTCTTTCATGTCAAAGGTACCAAGCTAGAGACGATTGGTGCATTCACATGCATAGTGATCGTCTTCACCACACTTGTAGAAACCGCCACCACCGCCAGAGTATCTACTACCTCCGCCGCCATAGCGTTCACTCTAGGTACACTTCCTGGCAAAGTGTCTAGGGAGTGTACCCAGAGTGAAAGCTATGGTGTCGGAGGTAGTAGATACTACGGTGGCGGCGGCAGAGGCAATGGTGGCCATGGTGGTGGTGGCCGAGATGGTGGAGGCAGTTGTTACAAGTGTGGTGAGGAAGGTCACAATGCATGTGAATGCACCACTGGTGGTCATTAATCGTGGCTTGAAGTCCTGACTGCTTCTAAACAAAAAAAAACTATCAGAAGGAATTTTTTGTATATAGAGATGACTCTATGAGTGAAAAAAGAAGAGGAAGAAGAGTGATTTATATAGCAGTTTCTCAAAGAGATACATTTAATTTGGTCAACTAATTATTAACTACAGTTGGAAAAATAATTATTGAATTATCTACTAACAATCTATATAGTCAAAACTATTAACTAGTTAGCTAAAAGCTAAGATTATGTGAATTTTGACTAGGAAAATTCTCTCATGGTCCACTATGTTTACTTATCAAAAAGAATATTTTCATTAATCGTAACTCCATAACCAATCAACAATACTCAAAGGTAAGTAAATTACTAAAAAGGAAATTTATTGATTTAGCTACAACATATATAATCTTTAGTAACAATGATTTTGTTTATAAAAATAAGTAAGGTGACTTGTTGTGTAATTATCGTGTAAACTTCAAGTTCTCGATTGTTTTTCCATTTTTTTTTGCAAGGATTAATGACATATGAAATAAATTAAATTTAATGACAATATTTAATTTATCAAAGTAAATTCTGAATCATAATTTATATAATAAATACATTATATGTTAGTCAAAATTTCCTCTAATTAAAGTATTTTGTTAAAAAATCATGTACAAAATAAAATATACTCTCTTTAGTCCATATTTAGTGAATTTTTAAGCCTTTTTTCATTGCTCAAAATAATTGAATTATTCAAAGTTCAAGATGGATGTTTGAATTTTTTCAAATTTTCTCTTTTCGTTAGTGAAGTTTTATATTTTTTAGGAGATAAATTGCACTACTTACAAAGTTAGATTTATGATTTCACAAAAAGAAATTGTGGAAAATATGATTTAAATTATGTCCTTGAATATTTTTCTTAATGAGTGCATTGCCTTACAAATTCAGTTAATATGAATTAGAGGAAATAGAGTAAGTGAAAAATAAAATGAATCCCGTAGATACACTATCATCTAAGTTAAAAACACTAATATAACAAAATGACATGCGAATTTACTATTGTAATATAATAAAAACCACCAACGTTTTCTACGTCAAGTAGTGCATTTGATTTTTTAACTACAAATTTCTCAAACTTTATAGTGATAACTTGTACTTTGACGGTCCCAATTTATTTCATATAGTCCTAATTTTGAGAGTTCATTTTTTTTATTTTAATTGTGAATTTGGACATACAATCTTTAAGTTATTTGAAAGATAATTTATATATTTAGACGACGAAATTCAGTAAAGGAAATAAATGACATAAAAATGATAAAACGATGAAGATATAAATAAGTTTCTAAACTAATACTACATTACTTCTATCATCACACAAGATATGACAAAAGGTTTTTTTTTTGCTTATAAAAATCTAACAACTGATATTAAACTATTTCTTCTATGAAATCTGATGCATATGGTACTATTTCACATGTTCCCCAGCAAGGCAAGAGTGAGGTCAAGATTGAGTTTATTAAGATGGGCATGCTCAGCTTTGGTTGTTGGTGGCTGATCCTTGACCTCACACTGTAATGACTATCCATATCATTTTTTTCTGTAATGTCTTCTTTTCATCATTTAGAGTGTTCCTATAGCGACCTGTAACGACTTGATTCCGTCGTTAGGGAAAAGCTAATGGACAAAGAATTGGGGTCAGAAAACTTTTTCGTAGTATCTTGAGATTTCCCAACCTAGTCCAGATTTGGACGAAATTAGAGTCATTAAAGTATAGGGAAATTTGGTAGCAATTGGGTGATTTAATTATGATTCTGATTACCTGAGTAGATAGCTAAGATGTTAAGAAATCCGTACGACTTTACAGAATTGAATTCGGGTGAGTAGAACTCCCGAAATTGATCTTAGCGTGAACGGGTAGTTTTTGAGTGTCGTTGGTTGAAGGTGTGTTATGAAATGGGGTCTTGGAATTATTAATTTTTCTCACTGGTTCCGTGCAAGCTGTTGTGGTAGGATTATTCCAGCTAGGGCAGGGCCGCTGTGCCAGGTTGGGGTCGCCATAGCGAAACAGACGCAACTTAAGTCGGAAATAAAACTCCAAAAACATTTTATTCTGCACTTTGAGAGCTTAGAGACGACCCCAGGCGAGTTCTTGACCAATTTTCACCATTCTTGAGGCCAAAGGTAAGGTTTTCACTCCCCGAATCTATTTTTCGATCCGTAAGAACTTAACTTCTTGGATAATTATCAAAGGGGGAGGGTTTTGATCTGGAATTATAATGGAAAAAGCCCTAATTTGGGTATGGGGATCATGGGTTTGGTGTAGGGTTATTGAGTTCTTTATAATCCGGATAATTAGACCTTTGATTGTTGATCCTTGCGTATAAATTGTTGTTTGTAGACCACGAACAAGCGAGAAGAATCCGGAAAGGAAGATTCAAGTGCCTTAGGGGATTCAAGCTTGGATTTGAGTTAGGTGACGGTATGATTTCATGTTGGTGTAATATATCTTTGTAATTGCTTTATTATAATGCATATATGTATGCAAATGTTGCATTATTGATCACCCTAATCGTAAATGAGGATGATTGAATAATTGTATGTCATGAATCACCTCTTGTTGTATGATTGCGAGAATATACATTGTGATTTGTTGACTGGGCGGGTGTCACGATCCGACACACTAACTGGGATCGGTTGCCACGTTTCGACATAAATATGAGATTGGTTGCCACGTTCTGACATAAACATTGGATTGGGTACCACGTTCTGGTATACTAACAGTTTGGGTGTGGGTTCCATGAGAGAACCATTGAATTAGGTTTCCTGGGAGGACCATTAAATTGTGTTGTGTATCTACTTGTGATTGATATTGGAAGACTGTATGTTGCTCTAAATTGATAACCAATAGGTATTATGGAGAATGTGGAATGGTACATTGATCTTGAAAAGATGACTAATATTGTATATGTTCGGTATATGCCTGTTTTATAATGTTGTGGTTACGTGCATGTATTTCACTTATTGGGATAGCCCCATGAACCTACCGGTACATACTTGCTCTTTCTTTGTTGAGCACAGGGCATCTTCAGGTGGCTATTGATAGCTGTTAATGAGCGTGACCGGATTCAACAGTGAGATAGTTCTTTCAGGCTGCCATGGATCTTTCTTGTTTAAGTCCACTATTCTCGAAATCAGACTATTTCTTAAAGGTGTTGTTTAGTTGTTTGTTAAAACCTTGGAGTTTATGGGGACTCCATTTTTATAGTCATTTAAACCTGCTTCGGTATCTTTAAATGCCTTAATTTTCATAAAATTTGTTTGTTGGGGTTGTAGTAATGGTTATCCCACCGGAGGGTTTGTATGGGTGCTAATCTTGACGGTCTGGGTCGTGACAAAGTTTGTATCAGAGCCCTAGGTTCATTGATCTCATTGTAGCAAAATGAGTCTAATAGAGTCTTGCGGAACGGTATGATGACGTTCGTACTTTTCTTCGAGAGGCTATAGGACTTTAGGAAAAACTCACTTCTTTCTACTCCTTCGTATTATGACTTGAATCCAATTCGTATCTGGGTGATACAAATTGGTATCTTTCCTCCTTCACTCTATGGTCCGAACTAGAGCAACAAAAGTCGTAACACCATCACTAGCAAGAGAGGATGTGTATAGACTTCCGACAGTTGAATAGGGTCACCATTCAGAACAAGTATACATTGGCTCGGATAGATGACTTTTTTGACCAATTGAAAGGTTCATCGATTTTCTCTAAGATTGATTAAAGTATGGTTACCATAAATTTAAAGATTGAGGCGGTTAAGAATTAGGTTCGACCAAGTCTATGATTGAAGTTAGCAGTTTTGTGGGGCTCGCTAGCTACTATTGTCGCTTGTGGTATGAGTTGAGTCCAATTGGTATCTCCCAATTCCTATTGGTATCTCAATGAAGTGAACTGGACGTTGTAGTCTCGACTGAAGGGACACAAGCAAGTTAATTGGAATTGAGAAGATTCCAATTTGTATTTGACTTTAGGGGTTGTATAAGGCATAGATGATCAGTAACGATCGTCTATGGAATGAACTAATTAAAGAATTTGGACTTATCTGCAAGTTGTAACTGCTTGAGTGTCGTGAAACTTGTTGTGAAAAGAATGTTATCACGAAATTAGGTGCAAGGGTCTAGATAAATTATGATGTGGTTTGTAAGCGAGAAATTTGGTCGTACGTTGCGACCAACTGATAATCGCATGAGTGTCTAGGCGTATCTTAGGGATGTGTGGATTATAGTGTTGAATTAATGAGAATGAGTTGGATTATGAATCGTTGGATTTACTCGGGGTAGACAATGATTATCCTAGTTCAGAGGATTATTCTAAATTACTCAGTAAAGCTAAAAACGTTGGGGGATTTAGAAAAGAGAAAAACCCCAGAAAAATTTATTGCCTAGGTTCTGTTTTCATTGAGGCCATTAGGGCGGGATTTTTCCCGCCAAAGTGAGGCCGCCAGAGTGGGATTACATCCGCCAGAGAGGGACAGGGCGAGAAAAAATCTTAGCCATATCTCCCCTATTTTTCCTAATCACAATTATGGACCCCGAATCGTACCCGAACTAACCCCCGCGATCTAATTCAGTGTTCAGTAATCGAATATAAGTTATAAGTTGTGTTAAAATTGTGGAGAACCTGGCATATAAAGAGGAAATCAGCTAGGCCGTAGAGGCCAGGGAAATGGTAATGCAGGTAGAGGAGTGGTGCAGCCAGGTGAGAAGGTTGCCCGTCAAGACGACAGGTCTCAGTTATATGCTTTTTCGGGCAAGATCGAGTTTGAGGTGTGTGATGCAGTGGTCACTAGTGCTAATCTTGTATGTGCCCAGATGGCTATTGTTTTATGTGATCTGGGTTCTACTTATTCGTATGTGTCAGTTCAATTGCCTTGGGATTTGATGTGGTTTGTGATATACTTTATGCCCCCATCCATGTTTCTACCCCAGTTGAAGAGTCAGTCATAGTCACCCATGTGTATCTTGTTGTCCTGTTGTGGTTATGGATTTTCAGATTTAGGTTTATTTGGTTATGCTTGATATGACTGACTTGATATAATCTTAGGTATGACTTGGTTGTCCCCCTATTATACCGGGCTTAATTGTAATACTAAGTAGATAACTCTAGAGATCCCCGGTAGGGAAAGATTAGAGTTGGAAGGGGTGTACAAACCTAAGCTAGCTAAGATCATATCTTTCATTCGGGCTAGGAAACTGGTAGGGCAGGATTGTTTGGCGTAATTGGCTCATAATCAGGATGTTAAGGTCGAATCCCCTCTATTGAGTCTATTCCTGTGGGGTCAGAATTCAGAGAGCTTAAAGCTCAAATCCAATGGCTTCTTGATAAAGGTTTCATCCGTCCTAGTGTTTCCCTGTGGGGTGCTCCTGTCTTATTTGTTTAGAAGAAAGAGGGTAGTATGAGGACGGGTGATTTTATCTTAAGCCATAAAGGAGTGGATTGATATCGGAATGACAAGCTTATGGATAAGGAAGGTCCTAATGAGTATACTTGGGTGAAGGAAATTGAAGTATTTTAGTAAGAAAGTGCGTATAAATTGGGTTAGTCCTCTGAATTTGATGAGTATACCTGAGTTTGAGGTGTCGTGTGGATGAAAGGTTGGTGTAGTGATAGTCAAGGTTAACTAAGCGTAATGGTAATAAGAGTTTGTGATGGATTGTGATGGGATGCAACTATATAATAAAGATTGTTGGTTAAGCGAATTTTTGTATAGTAATTACAATTTGCGAGTATCTAAGGTTGTGGTTTTCTAATATATTTTGAGTAACGTGGTTGTATGGAAAGTTTTAAGAGATGGTGGGACACCATTCGAATAGAAATTAAAGAGCTAGAGTCATAATGAAGAAAAATAGTGGGATGTAGTACAACCTTTAGAGAGAGGCGAGAGCAAGAATATTTTATTTGATTGCAAAGGCTAAAGATATATATTCAAAGGGGTAGATAATTGGGTTCAGGAACTCACGATTTCATTCGTTTTGCTGTGGCTATGGTAATAGTGTCACAAGTCCGTCAGATTGGTTAAAAACTATTGGAAAGGACTTGAGAAAGGATTGTAAAGACATTAGCTCGAGTGTGATAATAAGTGTCTTGGTTTTGTTTTTGAGTTTAGTAATGAGTATGATGGAACTTTAAGCGAAGGATGTTGTAAGATCGATGGAGACGCGATCAATGATAAGCAAAGATCCATGGATTCATAAGAATCTTCAAGGTAAAAGCTAATGTTGATAGATAACGGAATTGTGTTATACGGTTGAATTTACAATTTAGATTTTTCATGGTCATTCTACATTTGTAGTAATATATTTTGTCAAGGTATGAATTGGCAAGGTGAGAGATGATCAATTGTATCAGGTATAAAACCTTTGAAAGGACTTAACCCTGGGTTGAGTCGTAAATTTTTTTGTTGTTGATTGTTAAGTACCTAAGAAAGTCTTCCCTTTAAAAGTGTTGGTTTATAATAAGGTAAATGGTAGGAGTGTTATGACAGTTGTTAGTATTGTGAGTATGATTCACTAGCTATGCTCTCTTGTGTTTTCACTAGCCATACACACTTTTGTGTGTGCGATGTTCTCTTGGTTGAGTGGGAAAATGTGGAAGATTTGGTTATTTCGAATGACGTAATTGGCGTTGTCTTGGAGTTGTTAAAGTATTTTAGTGGTTCGACATGTACCACTTGCTTATGAGAGTTCATAGAAGAGCTACCATGTGTAATTATGGTTGTCCGGCAATCTTAACATTCATTTAGTCGTCGAGGTCATGTATTGATTGTGTGTGGTTGAATGTATGGATCATATGGTCAAATTCTATTGTTCTTAAGAGGTAATCTACAATTGTTAAATCCAACATTCGATAGTGTGGTTAGAGGGCTTGTATGCTTGGACATATCCCTCGATCAGTATCTGATGTTTAAAGATCAAATGTTTATAACTTAAGCTCATGGGAAATTGGGTTGTGAGATGGAGATATTGAAAAGAACTATGATTGGTTGGGTATTATGATTGTGTGTTGGTTAGTTCAAGTTCACCTCTAATTGTTGCGAGTTTTGATTTTGGATTTTATCATGGTTATGTGAGAAAGGATTTGTCATGATATTGGTGTCAAAGTCCTTGATAACATGTTGCAGACATGTGTACGATCAATTTTGGTGGTTATTGGGAATAGCTTTGTGGTTAGCTAAGTGTACATACAACAATAATTATCACTCGAGTATTGTGATGACTTAATTTTGGCATTGTATGGCAGGATGTATAGGTATTCAATTGGTTGGCTGGGGACAAGGATTGTATCATAAAGTGAAACTCAGTGTTGTTAAACAAGACCTTCGATGTGAGGAAGAACCGATTGAAATTCTTGATCACGATGTCCGGAAGCTTAAGGATATGCGAGAAAAGTATCCCACGTAATTTGACATGTCACATACTACGCTACCCTTACTTTAGCCAGTCTTCCCTAGTTGATCACTCGAGGATGAGTGATGGGTAAATTGGTATCTATTGTAACAACCTAATTTCATCGTTAGGGAAAAGCCAATGGAGAAAGAATTGGGGTCGAAAAACTTTTTCGTAGTATCTTGAAATTTCCCAACCTAGTCCAAATTTGGACGAAATTGGAGTCATTGAAGTC